>CAUYON010196338.1:0-28476 GCA_963573935.1 Arctocebus calabarensis
TCTTTATATAGTGATCAAGAAAATGCCATGAAGGCTATCTGTAACAGTACGATCAAAACATTTCTGAATGTATATGAATCGTGCCCTATGATTGCACCAATGTACAGAATTATGATTCAATAAAATTATTAAAAAAAATTGTGAACATTACTTTCTTGGCGTTATTATTACTAATATTGCTTAACATTTTGATGCAATATTTCAAATTTGTTTCCTTAAGCCAACCACTGCATGGTGATTTGTTGCAGAAGCCCTACAAATCTAACATAGCATCTTATGGAAGATGATCAGAAGTGCTAAGAGATGTTATGCATAAGTCTGTGAGGAAAATATCCCAGAGATAATGGTGCAGGAGAAAGGTTTGGAGGCATAAAAGAGCTCCAGGCTTTGGGGGAACCACATCCATTCAGTACAGGTCTGGTGAGGGTTGAGTTTAGAAAACTGGGCATAGGATGGATTATGGATGGCCTTATATGCACATCATCCTTTGGAATCTAGACAGCCACTGAGATTATAAGCAGGTGTATAAATTAATTGATTCACATTATAAAGGAGGTCAGTGCCGTAATAAGATGATATAAAATGGTGACCTGAATTTTCATAGGAATAGATGGATAGAAATGAACGCTTGGGAAAGATGCTAAGGAATCTGTCTGAATCCACAACATCACTTGGAATTTTGTTAGAAATTCAGATTCTCAGATCTTATCCCCCAAACTCTGAGGCTGAGGCCAATAGTCTGTGATTTAACAAGCTCATTGGGTGATGTTGATGCATGCTCAAATTTGAGAGCCACTGAGCTTTGGAAATTGCTGATTGATTGGATGTGCAGTTCGAAGGAAAGGAAGAGAAATAAGGACAATGTCCAATTTCTGGCTTGAGCAACTGGGCAGCAAAGAGAAAAATAAAAGTCAAGGTAAACAATGTCAAGTGCTTTGTAAATCAGGTTCCACTCATAGCTCACTGATACCAGGCATGGACCAGTTTAGTCTGCAGCAGTCTGAGCAAGAGTCGACTTTCAAAAACTAAGAAACTGTTGGAGGTTTTATACTCTCTCCCACATTCGACTCTCTCCATTGTAACTTTGGTTAAAATCAATTTTTATTTCTCAATAATGAGCTCTCAAGTCAGAGTCCCTTATAATTTCTACTAAGGTGAGGGTTCTGCTGATATGCGACATGGGAACGAGATTAGAGGAAGGAGAGAGACTGTTAGTGAAAAGGAAGCAATTTTCATAAAGTTGATCTTCCTTCTTTGAACAATTGGTCTTGGGCCTTTACCTATGTCTTATAAATATTTTCTATCCCAGTGTTTTTAGGGCCCCAAAGAGCTAGAAATGTAAGAGTACATTATTTGTTTTAGCAACTAGCCCAGGTTTAGATAACAAAGCCTGGTGCAATAACGAACCTTTGAAAAGATCCTGCTTACTGCATACGTGTGCCTGGATGATGGCAAATGTCTCCCAAGACCTGGGTTCTCATCACTTCATCAGTGATGCCCACTCATACCAGATTAGTCTTCTTGAAGCTCTTGGAACACAACTGTTACTGAGTTGTGCTAATTAAGTATCAAATACACAGTGCATTTTGACAACTTTGTACAAAAAAAAAGAAGAATGTAAATTATCTCAATAATTTTTTATGTGATTACATGTTGAAATAATGGTATATGGGATATATAAATTAATTTCACCAAAAATATAGAGAATTTCTGGCAGTGGTGAGTGGTGCGGGTTCTTTTTCAATCTTCTCCATGTGGCTATCCAATTTCTCCCAGCACCATTTAATGAATCGGGATTCTTTTCTCTAGAGTATGTTTTTGTCTGCTTTGTGGAAGGTCAGATGGCAATATGAGAATGGCTTTACATCTGGATTCTCTGTTTCAATCCCGGTCTATGTCTCTGTTTTTGTGCCATTACCATGCTGTTTGGGTTACGATAGCTTGAAGTCTGGTAAGGTGATGCTTCCTGATTTGTTCTTATTGCTTAAAGTTGCTTTGTCTATTTGTGGTCGTTCCTGGTTCCATACTATTAGTAGAATTAATATTCTAGATGTGTGAAAACTCATGTTGGTGTTTTAATGATGAATGCATGGAATCTATAGATCACTTTGGGCAGCAGAGACATTTTATCAGTGTTGATTCTGCTGATCCATAAGCATGATGTCTTTCTAGTTGTTTATGTTCTCTGAAATTTCCTTCTTTAGTGTTTCACAGTTCTCCCTATAGAGGTCATTCACCTCAGTTAAATATATTCCTAGGTATTTTATTTTCTTTGCTACTATTGTGAAAGGAATTGAGTCTTTGATTTGTTTCCTAGCTTGACTGTTGTTGGTGTATAAGAATGCTATTGATTTGTGTATATTGATTTGGTAACCTGAGACTTTGCTGAATTTATTTATCAATTCCTGGAATCTCTGGGTAGAATCTTTGGGGTTTTTTTGCATATATGATCATATCGTCAGCAAAGAGTGATAGTTTGACCACTTCTTTCCCCATTTGGATATCCTTGATTTCCTTCTGTTGTGATTACTTTGGCTGTTTTTCAGCACTATGTTGAATAGAAGTGGGCAACTTATCTACTTCCAGTTCTAAGCAGGAATGCTTTCAATTTCTTCATATTCAGTATAATGTTGGCTGTGGGTTTATTGTAGATGGCACTTATAATATTAAGCTAAGTTCCATCTATGCTCATTTATCATAAAAAGGTGCTGAATTTTGTCAAATGCTTTTTCTGAATCTATCACACTCTTAGTACTTTTTTGTCTGTTTTATGTACTTAAAAAATCTGTTGGAAAAATTGAAATAAAGATTGGATAGAAAAGTGTTCTGGGATTTGTAAATTCAAATGAAAGTACAAGATGAGAATAATGTCCCCAAAAGACATTTCTACCTTGGACGAATTAGTCAAGCACATTGCGAAAGTATTAAGAAGATAATGATTACGACTGGGTTTCTGGATGAAAGAGGCAACTGCCTATGGGAACTGTGATAGGCAATGTGCAAGATCCCAGGGCACAGAGTAGAGTCATTCCTTTGGGGATAATCCAGGAGCAGCATATGGGAGCTATCAAAGGACAGTAAATGTAGCTCTGTGGCAGGCGCCTTTGGGTGTTCACTGTTCTAGCAGGCACTGCCTTGTGCTGCCTCAGTTTCCTTATGGCTTCCAGCCACTCATAATGGGCAGTAGTCTTAGTAGATGAGCCTCATGGTCTGCACACCTAAATCTTCTCATAACCATGATCCCTTCCTGTCCAGCCTTAGGTCTCAGACCATTTAAATCCATGCACATATGCAATCTGAAGCCCCCACACTGTACCCCATGATTGAACTAATGTACACAGCTATGATTCAATTAAAAAAAAAAAGAAAAGGTACATAAAATAATACAATAAATAAATAAATCCATGCACACAGAGTTCTCTCAGATCCCTTTGGCTTTGTACCTTCTCTCACCTTCTCTCTATTCTAATGAATCTTTTCTTTTTACTCCTATCTGAGTAAGGTCTTTCTGTTACCCAGAAGACTTCTCCCCAAACCTTTACCTGTTCTTCAAATTCATTTCCTTCTCTTAAATATCCACGTTTTGGAGAACAAACAGGCAAACAAGATTCATTTTTCTCTCCTTTTTGTTATCACCTTTTTTATTTTGTGGCTGAAGCAAACAACTAGCATAGTTGCTTGGATGAGAAAAACAATCTCCATGAAACTATGGCTACTATTACGCTGAGCCATGTGAAGTTGCTGGTATTCAACCCTTTTCACTTACAAAACGGCAGCGTCAAATTGTTCAACTAATTTTTTAAACTTTTTCCCACTACTGAAAAGCATACCAAAAGGCTTTCTATAGCTAAAAGTTATTTTTACAAAGTATAACTCAACGTGGTGCAAACCAAGAGGGTAGAATTAATCAAAGAGAACTTTCTGGAAAGGATGAGCTACATATGTATTCAGGTAGGAACATGGTCTAATGGCTTTAGTGCAGGTGCAGGAATGGCTTTAGTGGGGAAGAATTGCTTGAAAGAAAAACTGGTTAAAAGAGAAAGGAATTTTTGTATTCATTATTCTCAAAAGAGGTGGTAGGCAACTGACAAGGGAGTTCTCACCATTGCTCTGAGTTTGTGGTTCTAGTTGTGTAAACTGTCTCTTTCTAGCAAGCATCTAGTGAAGGAACACTAAACCAAGAATCACAAGACCTGAATTTTAATCCAAATCCTCACATGACTGGCTGGGAAAGCTTGGAAGCCTGGATAGGCTTTGTAAGTGTATATTGCCCTATCTCAAAAAAAAAAAAAAAAGTTAATAACACCTTCCCTGTCTTTCTCATTGGACTGTTATCAAGATCAAATGTTATCACGTAAAGAGCTATTTAAAAATGCAAGTAATTTCTTCATTTATAGCAACTCGTTTAGGCACTATGTGGTTTCATGTGTATTATTGATACCAAATTCAGGAAAGATGAAAACAAATTAAAGTCGTCTTCAGAAGCTCAAGAAATGTCAATAACACTTTCGTTATAAATGTTAAAAGAGCCATTAGGAAAATCTCAAATAACTGCCTCAGGCTCTGGTTTGGTAAGTACTCTTTTCTGATTAAAAAAAAAGAAGAAGAAAGAAAGGAAATGATGATTCTGCTTAGACCTTTTACCTTCTTTTTCTACTCTTCCTCCTTCTCTTCCTTCTCCCCTTCTTTCCTCTTCCTCTTCCTTCTCCATCTCAATTTGGTCCAAGACTAGCATAAGTTCCTAGTATAATTCTTCCCATTTAATTAGGCATTATTCTCTTGTCTATACATTTTTAGCCTCTGATCCTGTATATTTACTTTGAAATGTAAATTTTCATAATACACATTTTTTAAAATAATGTGTTTAGTTGGAAGGAAATAGCCTGTCTTTAGACAATCCACCTATCTGTTTTCCCCACCAGAATAACACGCCATGAATTTCTCAGTCAGTGGGATTTGGGAACCCATTTCTGATTCTGGCCATTTCTGCGAACCCAACTTTTCCACAGCCTCCGAGGACCCGGACTTGAGCTCAGAGGCACAGGCCTGGCCAGCTTGGTCCTGTTCTGCAGCCCTGGGGCGGGTCGCTGACACTCCTGCTGCTGCAAGGTTAGAGCACAGAGCCCTGGACACACCCTCTCCATGTTAGTTCTTGTCCCACCTGACTAAACCTCCCCCATTAGTGACAGCAACCATCTCTGGGGTGTTGAAGGCCCATCTGTGAGGGGATAATTGATTTCCCCCATCACTCCATATTTATTTTCCTTTTCCTGGCCTCCAGAAATGTACCCTGAACCAAAGGCCATGGCACAGCTCATGTTGGCCAAATCCTACTTTTATTATTTCTTCCCTGGCAACAGTTATTTACCCAGCTTGTCAAGTGACTGCAGACGTCGCCACCACCATCTGTTTCCCTGCGCCTGAATCCATCAATGCAGTTAGACTCTGTTCTCAGGAGCGGCTGCTTGTGATTTTTCTGCACTTGCTGTTTGCTAGCTTTGGCAGCTTCTTCACTGGGGCTGGCATTTTCACTTCACGCTTGTTCATTTGATTAGCAGCCTTCCTCTTGTGCATTAACTGTTTAGCTCTCACAGAGTGGGCTCTGGGCGAGCTTTCCCTTACTCCTTGATAGAGTTCCTTTCATTTCCTCTATGCTGACAATGAATCTTTCTTCAGGGTCAAGGTCTTTGGATTCCCTTTCTAGGTAGCTCTCAACTCTCCCTTATTCTCCTGGATCAGACTCTCATCTTTTCTTGTCTGGACAACTGGAATAGCCTCTTACTGCAGACACACAGAGGCCGAGAGATTTTCCTGAAACATAAACTCCTGCTCTGCTTGAATCTCTGGAATTTTACTCTGATTGCCACTAAGTCCACGCTCCTTGCTCGTGACACACAATGTCTTAAAATCTCCCCTGTGCTTTCCTCTTTTGCTGCATATTGTAGTACGGCTCATACTTTTTTCCTTATCTTTTAAAGCGTTGGCTGTGATTTTGACTTGGATGAGGGAAGGCAAGATTTCGCCCTTTGAAGTTTATTTGACAATGTCAAAAGACACCTGAGGTTGTCATAACCAGGGGAAGGGGAAGGGAAAATCTACCAGCCTCTGTGGGTAGAGGTTAGGGATGCTCTAAACATCCTGCAATGTGCAGCACAAGCAAAGACTTATCCAGCCCTGCATGTCAACAGTGTTAAGTCAGAGAAACCCTGTTCCAGCCAGACTGACTTACTGGGCCCACCACGCCCTCTTGTCCCTCCATCCCTGAGCCTGAAGGTCTTTCGTCTCCAACGCATCCCTCCCCTCTTCTCACTGTGTGCCTGTTAGTGTCTGACTGTCCTCTGAGGCCCAGCCTAAGGATCACCTTTGTTGGATCTTCTGACCATGGATGAGAGTTGGTCCCTCTTCTGAGCTTTTAGTCATCCAAAAATAATAACAAATAAATAAATGTAAGCAATAGACATTTATAGGGTATCTACTACCTATCACTACTGTATTAAGTTCTAAAATTAAAATAGTAAACAAAACCAACACAGGTGCTGCACAACAATCAACAATTCGGAAGGGAAGACAGAAAGTCATCAAATAACCAGACAGTAACTGTGCTGTTCCAACCTGCCGTGCCACATCAGAGGACTCCTGATGTGGAGAGGCACCATTATTTCTTTCTTGAGTGTTGTTCAGAGATGTCTTCTACACCAGGAATTTGCAAACTGTTTTTACAGCGTGCTTTCCTTTCTTTAAAACTTTTCTTGAACACATGACCAGAATGTGAGTTCCGTAGCATCACAAGCCAGGCCATCCCCAACATTGTTTTACTTCCAACACCCTTTCCCTGCCCTATGCATGGTCCTGACATGTTCCAGGCCACACTGCATGGTTTTAAAATGCTTTCCTTTACTTTTTCATTCTTTTGGTACATTTTCCTTCTTCTATCAACATCCAACATATATGCCTCTGTTCACAGGTTTTTAAGACACAGAAATATTTCTTCTGACAGAGAGAGGGAAGGAGCGAGGGGGGTGGGGTCTTGAGGTCTTGGTGTGTGCCACACCTTTTGGGGGCAAAACACAATTGTAAGAGGGACTTAACCCAACAAATGCAACCAGTGTAACATGGTTTCTTGTACCCTCAATGAATCCCCAACAATAAAAAAAAAGAAATATTTCTTCTATTTGTGGGACCCCTCGTACATAGATGATACATATTCATATCAGCACTCAGTCAAGAGAAATGGTGAAAGGTGCACATAGTTCTGGAGTCTGGCAGATCTGAACTTACCTTTCTCAACTTCAATTTCTTCATCTTAACAGTAATAAAATAATAGTGCCTACCTCATAAGTTTCCAAAAATATTAAATACATTAATCCAGCACAGTATTAAAAATTCAATAAATGTTAATGGTTATTACTGTGTTATAGGCTATGTAAGTGATTGTGCAGCTCTCTGCTAGACTAACTGCTTTCTCCTTGAGGATAAAACTGTATTTTATACCTCACTGTAGTTTGCAAACAAGAAAAGGCTGAACAGTAGAGCCTTGATAATATTTGGGTCAAAGGTGGAGCCTTCGTTACAGTGATCTCTCCTGTAGTGGCTTAATACTTAACATTAATTGAGCACTTACTAAGTCCAGAATCCTCACAATCATTCTATGAGATTGGCATCATTATTGTTGGTCACAGAAAGATAAAGAGCTTTCCCAAGATTGCACAGTAAGTGACATAGTCCAAACTTAAATATAATGGCTTATAATTCCAAATCATTAAATCTGTCCTAGAAAAATAGATAAATTCAACCTTTATTTCAAGAACTCATTGATGATATAGTACAATGAATAGAGGCATAAAGAAGCTTTTTGTCAGAGGCCGGGCGTGGTGGCTCACACCTGTAATCCTAGCACTCTGGGAGGCTGTTGTGGTGGATTCCTTGAGTTCAGGAGTTTGAGACCAGCCTAAGCAATATGGGCCCCATATAGTCCCTGCTATTGGAAGGCTGAGGCAATAGGATCACTTGAGCCCAAGATTTTAGGGTTGCTGTGAGCTATGATGACATTGACTCCATGGTACTCTACCCAGGCCAATAGAGTGAGACTCTGCCTCAGAAAAAAAAAAAAAAGGTGGTGCCTGTGGCTCAACAAGTAGGGCACCAGCCATCTACCGAAGGTGGTGAGATCAAACCCGGCCTTGCCAAACTGCAAAAGCAAACAAACAAATAAACAAAAATAATAGTGCTATCTCACTTGTGAAAATAAATGTGAAGATCCTAAATAAATTAAAAAAGAAAAAGAAAAAGGAAGAAGAAGAAGTTTTTGTCTAAATGAAGAGGACACAAACATATGCACTTTTCTTTTCTAGAAGCACTGAAATGATTGGGGCTTCTAGGTGAGTCAGTAAGGTGACCCATGGGATGAAGCCGGAACTACACATATACCTTCTGTTTCCAAAGATCTTACATAATAAGCAATATGAAAATATGTAAATGAAGGGGAAAGAATTTAGAGGTATCAATGCATCACATCAGGAAAATTGAGAGAGCAGTGGCTCATTGACAGGTGAATGAGGAAATGCCTTGGAGGTGGCCTTAACCAGGGATGACACTGTTGTCTACCCACATAGACCACCTGACTGCCAGCTGTTTACTGGGAGGTGGGTAAGGGAAGTGTTAATGGAGTATGCGTGAGAGGCCGCGGAAGTTCCGTAAGAGGTGGTTCCTACAACAGGAGTCTGTAGCTGTAACTCAGCTGTAAAGAGGACCCAGGCAGTTCTCAAGCTACTTGGGCTCCCAGGGCACCTATTTAAATTTTTAATTTCAGCCAAATGAGAATTGCCCTTGCAGCAAAGTAGGGTGAGCTACTTACTGAGTTTTACAATTTGCTTTTAAAGAAAACTGTAATTAATCCTCTGAAAAGTCATTGGGATATAAAACTTGCATAGAGAAAGCAATTGCTATTAAAGCTTCCAGCTTTTCCTGTGGATTAATGATGCTGCCACCTCATTCTAGGACATGGTTCTGAGGTTCGGGATGTGAACTTAGGTGATGGGTAACTGTTATAAGAAATTCCTCTGGCTAGGCTGGTGGATAAATCTCTTAAAGCTACCAAAAATTGCAGAGGAGGGAGCCCCAGTGATATATATGCCTGTTTATCATACTGAAGTATCTCAAACTCCTGTTAACTCCCTTAGTTCTTTGCAGATCCCAGAAAATCAAATACAGTGGGTATTATGAGCTCTTAGGAAGGGGAGCCTGGAGGAAGAATAGAAAATAGCAAGGATGAAAGAAAGCCACATGGATTATGAAAACTTGAGAAGAACATTGCCCCAATGGCTTCCATTTACTTGATTTGAGGAAGATGGACTATATTAAGGAGAAAACAAAAGGAAACCATTTGACTTGCAAACAATCAAAGAAGAAAATGAGTAAATTATGTGCATATCTGTGGAAGCTATTTCATTAATTATATACTATTTGAATGTATTGTTATTTCATTGCTTGCAATAAGAAAGAAGTAGTTCCCCAAAGAGACACTGACGTACTACTCACACGAAGAAGTAAATCATGAGGGCAGACAGAGGAAGCACGTGTACCTTGCACAGATTATATGCATTGAATTATATCTATCGCTAAATATATGATATTCAACAAACAAAGAAAAACCGAGTTTGATCCTGTATGTGTACACAAATCTATAAATAATTAAAATGCAATAAAACATCCCTAATATGGAAAGTTAAGGATATTTTATATGCCAGGATCTACCCCACATGCAGAAGTTTCTCAAATATTTGTTAAAATGAAGAACAAATTTTCTTAAATTATTAGACATGTGACTGATAATTTAACTGAACCAAGAGTTATTATACTATGCACAATACATGTTATTTTATATCTAATTTTGCTGGCAAGGCACCAACAATTATATGTTACACATGTAATATATGATTGTATATTATATAATTGTGTATATTATATATGGGTTGAACAATTTTAAGTTCACAAATGTAATTGTCCAACTCTCATTTATTATAGAGGGTGGACATAAAGTTCATGTGCAATTTAAAATAGTTTAACATAGTAAATTGCACATCAACTTTATGGACACCTTATATATCAAACTATGTTAGTAAAGCACCAATAATAGATGTTTCTGGTTAATAGAATTCTCCAGCTGATGGGACGTTTGGTAAATGGGTTTATGTTTTTATCATTGGCCGGTGAAAGATACAGCGGAAAAACACTTGCCTGGAATGACCAGGGAGTCTAAGAGAGTAAGTTTCAGTCGGAGACTCATTGCATTATCCCTGTTACACCTAAGAATTTAACTCCTCTGTATGCATAACTTTTGCCGGAGACAGCACATTTAAACTCTGAACCCGATTATCCTTGGTAGTTTAGTAATTCAGCCTTTGCTTTGGCTTATGAGCTCATCTAGACAAATGCTTTCTCTGGAACACATTTCTTCCCTTGTAAGAATGAATAAAATAAATCTGCAATCAAAAAGACAGCCAGTGTTATGATTAGCTGGAGTGCACTGGATAAACAGTGTTTTAGTTCCCCACATGTTGACAAAATTCACAATATGGCAAATTACAAAATTCCCTCTGGGTTATTCAGGGCAGGTTAAAATTGAATACTGAATACATGAGTTTACCATCCTCCTCACTAGACTTGGAGCATCCAGATAACACCCTTTGGTAGCAGGTCACTGTGGAGCTTGTGATGCTCTTGACTGCAGATCAGGGCCCTGGTATCCGTGCTGTCATTGGGACCTGACTCCTCATGTCTAGTCCAGCAGAGCCTTTCACACACTGATGTCAGCTGTGACACTGCCACAAGCATTACCATGGCCCTTCCCTTCCTGAATAAACCCTCCATAACAGGGCAGGGAGTGAGGAGAACAGAGGACAGAGAAAACCCCATCTAAAACACAAAAGGGAAGAGGTCGGGTCAGGCCGAGACACACACATACTGCTGGCGAGGGAGGCCAGATGAACGCCCCTGTGAGATGGGACAGCTTGAAGCCTCCTGGACTGCAGGCTGTGCTCCAACCAGGACCCGGCAAGTAGGGGAATCGTGAAAATGGTGCTGATACAAGAACGCACTGCAGGATTACCAAGGGTAAAGCTAAAACAGGTCGCACATGCTAAGGACAGAGCAGTGTAAGAGCACAAAAGGAGGGAGGAGGTCTCTACTCTTAATTATTCCATTAATAATAAAAAAATGGAAACAATTATTAAGGATTGCTATTGTCAGGCCTGGTGCTGAGGGCTTCCCACATAGCACCTTGTTTCACCCGGACACCAGCTGTACGCAGCAGGTCCTGATCTCTCCCCCTTTAATGGAGAAAGACACTGGGAGAGTCGCAGCAACTTGCCCAAAGCTGCAAATCTGGGGTAGGGGGCACAGGCTGGGAAGGGAGGTAGGGGGAAAGCTGGGACAGGTGTCACAGCCATCTTGCCCCACGTATCAGGATCTGGCTTAAGAATTTTATCTGACAAAAAGAGTTTACCAGCTAGACACCTCTTACATCACTAACCGGACACCTCCTGAAAGTCTTTCCTACTTTTGAAGTCAATGCAACACACGAAGTCCTTTCCTTACAACTAACCAACAAATGATGCCAAGATTGTCGGGGCCCAGGAGTCTTTCCCTCAGGTCTTCCCTTTTAAGACAATTTTTTATATCATGAGAAAAGGGTGATACACACAAGTAAACACCAGCACACGCCATGATAATTAATTTTCCTGTTTATTTCATTCATGAAGACTGACAAGGAGAAAGACTACAGCTTGGTTCTAGAAGTGTAAGTGGCCAAATTGACGTCTGAGCTGTGATGGGAGCTGATAGTGTTAATGGGCCTGTTCCCTGAGAGTGCAGGAGGGAATCAGTGTGGTCCGAAAGGTGCTAACACTCAAGTCTTGCAGCTCTGGTCATCCCTTGGTCTTTTTTAAATAGTATGAACAATGTACTTATCACAGAAAGGACACCGTGTCTGCTACCAGAAGTCAAAGCAACACAACAATAGTGCCCCCAACAGACCCTGAACCATCAATACCATGTCTCTACAATAGTCTCAATGGAACCCACAGTGATTCCCGTCTCCTGGCAGATATTCCCTTACTGAAGGGAGCAGACTATTTTATAGGTAGAACCTGGGTAAGGCCTGTGAAAGAGGACAAGGAGAGACAGCAGCCCCTACACATTTCTAGGTGTTAAGCTTAATATTTGCAGTCTCTGCATCCCCTACCCCTCTCCTCCTACATACACACACGCACATAAACGCATAACTCAGTTATAGGAAAACTTAAAAGAATGAAGTATCTCTTTACTGTAGGTTTTCTCTAAAGAGGGACACAGCAAGTCACAGCAAAGCATCCTAAGATGTCCCGTGCCTATCTTCCTGAAGTCTTCACTAGGGCCACTCAAAAAAAAACCCTTCTCCTAGATTCTTTTGTCTGGGTCCACAAGGAGCCACACCATTCCTCAACCACTTCGCTCTATCTCTGCTCTCCCCTTCTACTTCCTTCCCAGCCCGGGCAGCTGACCACTGATGGCCAGACTGTTGACCTGCAGCTGGTCCCAGCACTCCGGAAGTCCCAGTCAGCCAAACACCTGACTGCTTACTTCTCTCTGGAGGCAGCCCCTCAGAACACAGGTAAATCAAATTTTAAACCTAATTATAGAAAGAAGGGAAGAAAAATAGAAATTGGTACCAACAAGCTTGGAATTCTGAGAGAATTTAGAAGTGAGAAAGACAAGAAGGCTTAGAAACAAATGATAGAAATATTAATGGGTGTTTGAATAGGTGGTTCATTAGAAAATTGTAGATAAGGTAAAACAGGGACAGGGGGAGGGCCCAGTTAGTACTTTTAAGCATAATGGAAAAGGATCTAGCCAAATTAACGCTGTCATATTTGTTATTTGTTTATCTTAAAAAATATTAAAGGAATAACTGAAATGATACATAATGTCAAATCTCAACTGCAAACCATATTCAAAAATATCAAATGGAGAAATCAGAATTTCGCCCAAACGCCATTAGGGCAATTGAAAAAGATGGTGCCACAATTTGCTGCCTCTGGAGAGAGTTGATAGAAACTAACAGCAGAATCTTGAGGACACTGATTGCACGATTTGCAGTGGAAGAGGGGACCACGTCTCACTGAACTACTTCCTCCTCCACCCCCTCTCCCAACGTCTGCTAAATGGAAATCAGACACATGTGTCAAGGGATCGGGGTCACTTTGTCTGCATATTAACTGTTAGATTAAGATTTGCTGCAAAAAGACAGTCCATTAAAGTTTTGCCTCTGAAGAGGGAAAGGAGCAGAAAGGAAATAAATTAGCAGCTGAAGGACGTCTGAGGAAGAGCGCTTTTGAGCATTCGTTAAGACTAATGGAAATCAATTGTTCCAGTGCCTCCACTCTACCCAGTTGCGTTTTGCCCTTGGGAAAGCCTTATTTCTTCCCACCTCTGAATCAACAGAGTCTGATGTGTTAGCCTTAAGAACAATTTTAGAGACCTCAATGAGGTAACTCAGCTTTCAAAGCAGACTATGGTTTCCTCTGGAATGCAGAATTAAGTTATACTCTCTTTCTCATGGAAAGCCAGAACAGGAGGGATTTGGGGTAGTGGCATGAAATGCACTCAGGGAAAGTCAGCCAGGTTAAGTGTGGATGAAGCTGAGGGACAGTGTCCAGCAACTACATAGTGCCAACCAAATCATACACAGGGAGGTATTACTTATCCCATATCTTCCATGAATGACTCTCCCCAGGAAAGCACAACCCACTGTCATCAGGGCTGTCCTGACTTTGTACTTGCTGAACCCTCTGCCTAGAATTCTCTTTCCTGGACTATACAGGGGAACTATGTGATTCTTGAACACTGGGGAAAATCCATGTAAACTACATGACTTGCTTTTGTGCCTCCAATCCCCACACCAGTCAATTTTAAGGCTCTAACATTGAAGGCAGCCCTTAAATGATAATATCTCCAATTACTTGTAGTTAATTCAAGCTGAATCACATTATCATATTAATCATAGGAGGGAAAGGATACAAAGGAATGGGGCATAGGATAGATTAGCTTCAATGGTAAATTAAAGGAGGAGAAGAGAGGGCACCTACTTCCAGTGGAGTGGGTCAGTGGGAAAAGCATTGAACCAAAATCAGAGGTCTGGGGTCTGAATCTCCTCCTTTCTTCTTACAAACTATATGGGTAAGTCATTTGGAATTTTAGAATCTCAGCTTTCTCATTATAAAACTGGGGTAATGGCATCTTCCTTAATAACTTCAAAGGGCTGGTGCAGTTAAGCAAAAGTCGATCAAGAGCAGGCTCAGCTCCTGTGAAGCCTGAAAAAAACAAGATTTTGGGTGCCCCTGTAAAAAGACATCATAAAATTATGAAAACAAAATTAGATACAAATGTGAAAATTTAGAACAAGAAATAATACATTTTGGGAAAAAAGTAGATCCTGCCCCTGCCAAAGTGCCCCAAAATGTAAGTCCCAAAACAATAATCACCAACAAAAACCCTATTTCTAGATCATATTTATTTCAGTCATGGCCACCCAAAACTCAGCATGCTGGGTGGGAAACATGGTAGAAAGGAAGTCAGAGTAAAGAGGAAATGGTCTTAACAAATCATAACTCAGATGCCTACTTTTACAAATTTAACAATAACATAGACTGTGTGAACACATTGCTAGGAACATGTTCCCATTGGAAGGGGCTAGCACTGCTGAAGGCTTCAGAAGCTGAAGCTTCATAGCTTCATGGTGAATCAGTTTCTGAGATGATAATCGTTAAAGGTTATCATGAACTATCAACTACAATACTGTATAAATGGAAAGTATTTTTCCACATTTTCCATTTGCAATGTTGTTACCTTATGGAAAGTCTGTTAAATAGGCTAAGTAAATTTGGTACAAATTTGGGTTTAAACTATTTGTATAATAGCTACAACCTAAATTACTCAGATAAAAGTTAGTACTTACTTATTTTTGTCTCAGTATGTATACACCCAATTATATGTAGACAGCAAGCTTTAGATTTACAATTTGTTCAGTTTCTAGAACATTTAAAATACATACTTTCATTTATATCCTTGGATTATGTCTTGCTATGTAGCAAAATACCCTACACTCAGTGACTTAAAACAACAATAACAGTGTATTTTCTCATGTATTCTCTTGCTGTCTGTATGTCAAGCGTTTGGGAGTTGTTCAGCTGAGCGATGTGGCTGTGGGTCTCATGTGTTTGTGGTTGGACATCACTTGGGCATGCAGTCATCTGTAGGCTTAACAAAGGCTGGAGGATTTACTTCCAATGGGGCTCACTTGCATCATTGGCAAATGAGTGATGGCTGTTTGCTTGGAGCCTCAATTTTTCTTCCTGTGTGATTCTTCCCAGGGCTGCTCCATAGTCCTCACAACATGGCTGGCTTTTCCCAGACCAAGCAATCTAAGAGAGAGAGAGGTGGAGGAGAGAGGGAGAAAGAGAAGAGAGAATCATCTTTCCATTTATGACCCAGTACAGGGAGTCATCACTGCACTTCCCTTGCATTCTATTGGTACAGGAAGTTACAAAACCAATCTAGATGCAAGGAATATAGACCTCACCTCTCAACAGAGGATTGTCAACAGGCAAAATAAGAAGACCATGTAGAATGGGGGATGGATTGGTGCAACCATCTTTGGAACAAACGATTTGCCACAATTCTCTCTCATACTAACATGAGAGATGGTTAGGGAAAATAGTTTTGTTTTTCTTTATCAAGAGGGAACACTTTAAAGCATTTTATCAGAAATGAGCCCAAGGGGACTGAATTCAAATCTACTCTCTGTTAATTCTCTGGGTCACTCTAGGAAAATTACTTAGCCTTTCAGGGTTTTTGTTGTCTTATCTATATAAGCTCTAATATGATATGATTTTCATGAGGCTTACACGAGATGAGGTATATAAAAGGATTGATGCATACTAAATTCTTAATAAATTATAGGATCATTTTGGAAATGAATAAGCAGAAACTGAAACATTAAATAATTGTTTACTAAATAATTTCTCAAGGTTAAAAACTAGAAGAAATAAAACTACTGAAGCAAAATCTCTTAACCTAAAGTCTAAAGTCTTTTAACCTAAAATCTTCATAATAGGTTATGAGTGCATTAAATATTGCTCTCACGGGGTAAGTAAGAGTTTGACATTTTGTGTTTGTATATTTATTTACATATGATTTATTCTCATAGCTTGGTTATGAATACAGACTCTTCTTTTGGTTTAAATTCAAATACCAACTGGAAAGTTAAAATTCTCCAAGTTACAAGTATCCATTATTTATTTTTAGATGATAAATGTAGTCCATATTACTAATGATTGTAATTACTGAACTTATAAATTATGTTGTTAATTATTCAATTTGATAGGATGTATAATGTTTATAATTTATAGGAACCTGGAGTTGGGTGCAAATTTCCATTTTTTCCCTTAGTTAACAGACTTGGCATAAACAATAATACAGCTGAGTTTAGCACACAGGAAGATGTGATCATATTTTTAAATTGTGGTTCATATTAACTCATTCTGTTCTCTTTTTTAATGCTAAAGGTGATTAGGGCTTTGTTTACCTTGAATTATTTGAGCCGTATCTGTTGGAAGGTTCAGAGGAATGGTTAGTAGAGAGTCTTTAGTACACTGAGCTTACGTATCGGGTTTCCATATTCATCAGCTCCACTTTTGCACACCTTTCTGTGCACTTACAGAGACTGCATACATTATACATGATAGATGGGATGCTGATTAAATAAAATATGTTGCTCTTGCCCAGAATACATATATTTTTACATTAATTTAAGAAATTCTAAGTGATGTCCCTAAAAACATGACTGAATGTTTATACCCAAAAAGGTTAACCAGAGTTATAAGAAATTTGACAGACAAAATGTTTGCTTTCTCTCGACTTTGCCAAGGGCGCTGCCCACCCTTTCCCATCAAGACTAAGAAACAAAGTAATTTAGAGCATAAACTCCTATCTCAGACCTTTAACGATTCTTGAGATCATCACAGTGTTCAAAAAACTTGCCAGGCAAGGGTAACCTTCATTCCTGAGGAAGCCAATGATCCTGGAAAAACTTATCTATTCTATCTCCCTCTAGAACATGATTTTCCATCGGTGTGTGCAACACCCAAGTGTACCATGAAACATTTTAAAAGATCATTAATTAAATTATTTTCAATAGCCATTCAAAGCACAGTAAGTATACTCTTATTTTTTCACTCTTTCTAATCAACATACTTTAAGTGTGAAGTTAAATGATAGGTTCCAGTGTGCTGTCTGATAAAAAAGGCTGGCAAACACCGATCGAGAGGAATCACCGGGTACCTTCATGCATTCAAAGTTCTGAGAAATCAAGTCACACTTAGTTTGGTTTAACTTAGGGTTTCTCAAGTGTATTTGAATAGGGAGTTCATTTTTTTTTTTCAATGAACATCCACAGACCTTGGCCCTCTTTTTAGGGCTACACAGTCACTATTCTAGTGTGTGTATATAACATTATTTTGTTTAGCCAAGCTCTTAATGATGGATATGTGAGTTGCTTAGGTATTTTTAACCCCCAAGTTGTACCACGTGATTATTATCTTTACAGAGGTTTCTAAATTTAGAATGTGTGGTCCTCACTTGATATTAAGGGATAAGCTATCAGCAGCCTCCTAAGCATCACCAGCGTGACACCCTGCAGGCGAGAGTGAGTCATCCCTCCTCCACAGTGAGAGTCTTATGGCTTCCCTCTGATGACCATCAGTACGAGAGGCAGTGACATTGAGAACACACAGAGCCCCTCAGCTGCCATTTGCTGCTTGTCCCTGATTCCATTCTGATCTCGATACATGTATACATTTTCACTGGATGTAAAATCTGCCACAGAAGCATCAGATGAGCACTTCTGGCTTTTTGACAGAGAAGGTCTTGGGATGATGTGTCACATGTGGGGATCCCGAACTACACTCAGGTAGCTCCTGGAATGGCTGTTAACTGCACAAGTCACCAACGACCCATGCCCCTCTTGCATTTCCCCTGCTCACTGCTTTGAGTCCCCTTTCTGTTCATAGTAGGTGGTTGCTGGTTACAAAAAGAGAAGCACATTGACCTCAGAGAACAGCTCCCCAAGTCCATCTGTTTCCTGGGGCACTAGGGAGACTCATCTGCACTTGGTTTTCAGCTCCTGTCTGCAATGGTAAATATATTTTTTTGCAGTCAACAATTTGGCCAAATGACTCACCTGCTGTCAAGAATCAGATAAATTCTTGTGTATAAACATGATCATCATTCATGTATTTTGTAAGATCTAGAAGCCTATCCAATTCTCACTATGACTCAGATATTTGCATCAACCCTGCTGTATTTCTAACATTATGACTGAATACTTCCCAGAACAAACACCTTCAGTCTGTGGTGTTGCATCCATACATCACTGTTGTACTCACTCTTGTACCCACACATCGCCAGATGACTCCATTTCTTCTCCCCAAAATAACTCCCATTCCTTCTTACCTTTTCTCATTCCCAAATCCTTTCTCTCTAGTATTTTTTTTAACCAGGGTGAGAATAAGTTTATATTAATATTTAGGTTACAATGAAATAAGCATTTAAAATAGATATCACTTGCTCTTCATGACTCAGACCCTGTTCAAAACATCCCAGAAGCTTCCCCTTCCCATCATAACTTGATAGGATCGCTTTCTCTTTGTTTTATTAGGAATTTGCAGTATTTGGACTTGTGCTTTAATATATCTTTTAAAAAATAAATATCTTGTGCTTTGTCTTCAGCCAGACTCTCAGCATCCTGAAGTCAGTGACTACTTTTTCATCCTTTCAGATTTATGAACCAGACATGTCTTATCTGCTAGAGATTGCAGGACAAAGCCCCAGATGATGTATGCCCATGATGGCAAAGAACCTACAGTGTAATTCTCAACTACTTTTCTAGAATTTTAGGCGATGAGAATGTCAGGGGTACTTGTCTCAAGTATTACCTAATAGTAAATATAGAAGAAAGACTATTTCCAAATATTTTTTGAGCTCTTGCTCCGTGTTAGAACCCATCCTAGGTTCCAGGATCTATCAGCAAATGAGGCAGACACAGTCCCTGCCCTCATGAAATAAATACCTTGAAGATATTTTGCTCTTGAATAACTATGAACCCAACCTTGAAAGCTGAGAGACAAAAGAAATATGAGTGGCCATTTGGAATTCTGGACATAAAATATATGCATCACCTCTTTTATGCAGACATGCTGTTGCGTGGTTGCATAAAATGGGGCATTTTTTATTATTCTTTTATGGATTGGCCATAGACTATGCAATACAAGGGAGACATAAAAGAATAATGGAAAAGACGAGACCTGACTGGATAAATCCCAGGAAAGCTTTTTTTTTTTTTTTTTAACATTTGTCATGAGAATAAATTCCCCTTGCATCAGTTTTTCCTTCTGTTCTTTTCTAGGTCACTAAAAATGAAAATACTTTAGGGGAATGGTGTGTACATCAAAAATCTTTGCAATGTCTCTGAGTTAACACTGGACTTTTACAAACCAAAAGGAAAAACACAAAATGAATACACTAGGGGAAGGGCATTGAAAAGCATTTGGAAAACCTGAACATATCTCCCCATTTGTCTAGGCTGGTGATTATTCTTATTCTGTAATAAGAAACCAAAGCCGAATACATTATGGAACAGGTTTTAGTGGCAGTTTTCAGATTGCAATCATGCACATTGTGAACATAGAATAAGCACTAGATAATCCTCATGATAAGGTGTTATGGGAATGTCCCCCAGAACAAATAAAATGAGGGCTTTGAGGTGATGCAGCATTTCTGGTAGAACTTGGGCTCCTGTATATGAGACACTAGGCTACAAATGTGTCATTTTCATAATATGATATAAAACAGCCCTTCTTTGTTATAAGTTTCCAAGCCATAGTGAGCGATAGATGACTGATTGGGAGGTAAAATCAGAATGCTCTATGATAAAAATGAGGTATTGATTCTGTGTGATTTTAATTTAGATTAGTTTACTTAGAAAAAGTAATAAATTGAAATGTACTAGACACGGCTAACATTCAAAATGCCTTATCCAGATTCCAAAATGAAACCTTAGGCAAGCAATAATTTTAACCACAGTACTCACCCAAGTTGCCCACGCTAAATTGTAGCATCTTTGCAAATAATTTGGACAAGAACGAGACAAGGAGTATATCTCTGAATGACTAACAGGAGCTTGTGCTGCCATGCCAGGAGAAAAGATGGGGAAAGAACTGGAAGGGACCGGCCACTATAAATTAGGGAGACAAACACGTGAACTATTAAAAAAGTGATTCAACATAAGCAGATGCCTGGTTTAGTTTGGTGGTTTCAGATGGTCAGATGAAAGGCATTATTTGTAGACAAATATGGAGTTAGATCACTCTGATTCCTATCTATAATAGATTTCTTGAGATTTTAACCTGTTGGTGGTAAATTTTGCTTTAAAACATTTTTATTCAGCCTGTTTAGCCCTTTATATATGAAATTGAATCAAATACTGCATACAAGTGTGAATCTGCTAATACAAAACTTGGTCTATACTAGGATGATAATTATGATCACTAATCATAATTGAGCCATTATAATCTAGGAACTAAGCTCAAGATTCTTATTATTGCATTCAAAGTAGAGTTCCGGAAGTATCATCTCCCTTATGTGCAACCACATCTCACTTTGGTAGTTAGCTTTACATTTTCTCCCTGAATTCATGACCACAGAACCACAATTCTCTAGTGTCTTATTTGCATACTACCAACTGAACACTCTAGGATTAAGTATATCTTATCGTGTGCTTTATCGCTTCTGTCAATTCATACTATTTCCAGGATGAATATTTTGTTTATGCAGTTCTTTCTCTCTAACACACATACATGGTTAGAAATGTTCCAGTAAGGATTTCTCATTTAAGTAGTTTTCCTTCTGTCCCCTTTTGAAGAGCTGGGCTTTTAAGATTCATTTTTCCTTACTAAGTGATCATCAGTCAGTTATATTCCTGGTGTACACAATTTATAGAATTGGTCTCCAGAATTGTTAACTTCTCTTCACAAAGAATGACTTTGTTTCCTTTCTAGTCCTTTCATGACAGTAGCTGGGCTTTCTAATTTCCACTTTAAAGGATTTCTCTTTTGTAGGTTCAATACTCACCTCTTTAGAAGTGAAGTTCTTTGTTAAAGGTTTAGCTTCTGTAGCATCCTGGGATGCTTCAGGGGCCATTAAGCTTAATGAGTTAACAATTTTTTTTTTCCTAAAGTGTGTATGAGGTGCCTACTGAAGATAACTTTTATAGGTCCTCCTGATTTATTACAAAGAAAGTCTCTTTCACACAAAAGCTTTCAGGCTCAAGTTTCATGCTAGTCTAAAAGAAGCAAACTTTTGGTCTCAAGTGCTGCATAATACATCACATGCCGTTTCTGTATTCTTGGGCTATTCTATAACCAAGCTATCAGTTACATCAAAGCTTGTCTCCTTCCATAAAGATGCATTGACAATAGATAAATCCCTTTTCTCTCCAAATGACTTTCTTTAATAGAATTCCATTGAATAAGGATCTCTTTTGCCTTTTTGAAACCAGATTTTAAATTTCACACATATTTATCAAGAAACAGTCAAAGAATGGGTAATTTTGACCATAAAGGTGTTTTTTATTTCTACAGAGCTGCGAAAAGGCACACCCCATGAAACCATCAGAAGACCTTTTCAGAAGCAAGTCTTCAAAGCATTCCTTTAGCCTGTGGTGCCCATCTTATAATACAGACCCCCAAAGTCTCTGCACTCTGCTCACCCCTACTTACGACTTCAAAGGTAACTCTTGACCCAGAGGAAGAGGAGGCAGAAGCACAAAGTCCCTGCACAGGAAAATGCCAGGAAGAGCCCCTGATCTGATAGGACGGCCCAGCTACAGCCAATGGGAGGCAGCTCTGTGAGGCGACGTTCCTACCACCTCCAACAAAAAGGAGTCAGCGTTCCTAGGCCAGAAGGGCCAGCTGACCTTTATCAGTCCTCCAATTTGATTGCAGCTCTCATATTTCTGAAAACGTATGGCTCAGCATAAAAGCCTTCAGTTCTATAAACTTTGCTCACCACCTGTAAAATATAGCCAGCCTGGCACGTATGTTGCTGTGTGACCTTGCGAAAGTTTCTCAACTTCTCTGCACCTCTAACCCCCATTCATGAAATGGGGACAATTTATTCACTTAGCAAATATATTTGAAATGTTTATGATGTGTCAGGATCTGTTTTACATTATAAGGACTGTATCAGTGACCCTGTCTCTCCCCCCTAAAAGACACAAGTGTTAAAATCTCTACCCTAAATAAACTTACATTCTAATGAAAGGATTAAGACAGTAGTGCGGTGGCTAATGCATGTAATACTAGCTCTCTGAGAGGTTAAAAAGGAAGGTCAGGAGTCTGAGATGAGCCTGAGCAAAAGCGAGACCCCACCGCTAGAAAAAAAAATACAAAAATTAGCTCAGAGTGGTGGTCTGAGCATGTAGTTCCAGATATCAGGGAGGCTGAAGCAGGAGGATCACTTGAGGCCAAGAACTTGAGGTTGCAGTGAACTATGATGATACCACTGCACTGTAGCCCAAATGACAGAGAGAGACTCTGTCTCAAAATAAATAAAGTACAACTGAGAATAGTGAAGCAGGGAAGGAGAACAGAGCAGAGGTGAGAGTCACAGTAGCAAATAGGGGACTGTGACCAGCAGAGCTGGCAGGGAGGTGAAGGAGTGAGCTGTAGAGATGCCTGGGAGGATGGCAGGGGAATAACAGAGCACGATATGAAAGAATGAGAGAAGCCCAGGAAAAGCAAGGAGCTTGGGAGGTGGGAGACAGAGGGAGAGTGAGAGTAACAAGAGGTGAAGTTGAAGAGCTGACACAGGCACAAACCTCAGGGCTTGTCATCCTTTGTACGTCTCAGCATTGCTTTGAGTGAAACACAAGGCTAGTTCAAGGATTTGAGTAGAGCGATATGATCTTCAGTCTAAAAGCATCACTCTGACTACTAGTCTGAGAACAGAAGGCGACAAAAGTGGGTCAGGACAGAAGCAAGGAGACAGCGTAACAGGCTACAGTCATTATCTAAATAAGAGAAGATGGTGGCCTGGGCCAGGAGGTGGTGACAAAGACTGAATTCTGGACCTATTGAGTGTAAAGAATCACAGGATTTGTTGATAGGTGAGGCACATGACATGAGGAAAAGACAGAAGTTGAGGCTGACTTGGATGTAAGCAACTGGACGTGTGAACATTTTTGCTGAGTCAGAGAAAGTTGACAAAGCAACAGGTTGGTGGGGGCAGGACTGGAGTTGGGTCTTGTCCATTCTGTTTGGAAAGCCAAGTAGATGTCCAGGTGGAAATACTGAGTGGACATTTAGATAATGCTAGTACTTACTCCTTTTGATGGTTTTGAGAACTGAAAGAGCTTTCCTATCCAGCCGTGCCTACTTTTCCAATCACATCTGCTACCATATCTTACCCCCGACCCAGTACTTAGGATGCAATAGAGTAAGTCTTTGGTTTCTTTTTCATCTCCATGTCTTTGGTAATTTTTACCCCAGGATGATCTTTCCTCCAAGTCTATTCATTCCCTTCCTTCTGCCATATCTTCTTAAACAACACTTAAATTAGTTCTTGTCCAATGCCTCTCTTATTTTTCAGAAAAACACAAAGCAATATTCTTTGTTTGAGACAAATATCACCTCTCCCAGGCAGCCCTTCATAACCCCTCCAAGAAGAGGTAAGAGATGTCTTTGTCTGAGCACTCATATGGCCTCTGGAGCTTTAATGATAACTTTCATTACAGTCATTAGTAATTAATTACTTAATCGTCTCTATACTTGCTGATTTCTCTGAGCCCCATGAAATATGAAATTATCCTATTTAATAGATGTGTATGTATTGAATGAATGGACAAATGAACAAATGTTGTGTATGGCAGAAAAGAAATGAAGAACTCATCACTTGCGAAGAACTTCGGCAATAAAACATTTGTCATGAAACTGGTTTGAGCAGGGGCAAGTATTGGATGGTTGCCTCTGCCGGAGCTCTTCCTAACCCAACCTGTTTAGCTTTGGTGTCCTGATCACTGACTTATTTAATGGCTGCAGAGAGACCAAATGGACTCCAGAAATGAGTTACAACGGAAAATCTTACCTCTAAGTTTTATTCAATCATGGAGAATTAGTCACTCGAATAAAATTTGGAACTTAAATTTCAGCCACTTTGATAAGAAGTATGTTGCAGAATTGTTTCACACTAGTAATGTTGTCACAACCTTCTGGAAAGAACTTATTCTTAAGCATATCTTAAAAGTGCCAGGCTCCAAAGCCACCTGTCAATATTGGTTTGCCAATATCAGATAGTTAAGAAGCAAATGTTTGTGAAAACAGCAGCTGCCAAGCATTT
This sequence comes from Arctocebus calabarensis, assembly GCA_963573935.1. NCBI lineage: Eukaryota > Metazoa > Chordata > Mammalia > Primates > Lorisidae > Arctocebus > Arctocebus calabarensis. The sequence goes on from CAUYON010196338.1 coordinate 24,487, forward strand.
CTGAAGGAGACGTCCAGGGTGTTCTGATAAATCCTGAGCAAGGACTAACTCTAAACATGCCAGGTTATTGGCTCAGCACCTGTGGCTCAATGGGCTAAGGCGCCTGGGCCAAGCTCATTAATAATGTCCTGGTAAAGTCACTGTGGCTGCTTCAGACTATTATGCTATTATGAAATTACTTAAATCGCTTTTTAAAAGTATATTTTACCTCAATTAGAGAATTTGAAGACCTAGGCCATATATTTTCTTCTTTATAGCCCTTCAGAGTTTCTAGTCATGAATATGAACATCAGAAATTCAAATTTGAACCTGAGCTGGCGGGTTCAAATCCAGCCTGGGCGGCCAAACAACAATGACGGCTGCAAACAAAAAATGGCCGGGCATTGTGGCGGGCGCCTGTAGTCCCAGCTACTTGGGAGTCAGAGGCAGGAGATTCTCTTGAGCCCAGGAATTGGAAGTTGCTGTGAGCTATGATGCCACAGCACTCTATCCAGGGTGACAGCTTGAGGGTCTGTCTCAAAAACAAAACAAAACAAAACAAAACCATGCCAGGTTATGGCCGTTCATCCACTTGGAACCCCCTTCCCTCCCATTTCACCTGGCTAGCTTCTGCACCTCCTGGCTTCAGCTTAATTTCACTTTCCCCCAGCGGTTCTTTGTTAAGCCTCCAAGATGCACGCTGGGCTCTGTGTGTTCCCAGAGCACCCCACAAACCTCTATCAGCGTGATGATTCCCTACATTATTGATTCTTCACCACTTGTCTGCCTCTTCCCTGTGCTATAATTTCAGCACACTTAATTCAAAGACTAGAATATCAAAAGTGTTCAATAAATATTTATGACATAAAGCAGTAAGTTGTGATGGTTGGGGGTGATTTAGAAAGCACTGGTAGATGAGGCTTTTCAGGAGGATTGCCTGTGTATGGGGGGCTAGAGATGGAATGTTCCAGGTATTAGGAATTAGGTGTCATTTATCCTATAGTTCAGCCTGGGCCAAGCTCATTAATAATGTCCTGGTAAAGTCACTGTGGCTGCTTCAGACTATTATGCTATTATGAAATTACTTAAATCGCTTTTTAAAGTATATTTTACCTTAATTAGAGAATTTGAAGACCTAGGCCATATATTTTCTTCTTTATAGCCCTTCAGAGTTTCTAGTCGTGAATATGAACATCAGAAATTCAAATTTGAAATTTTCAGTGTTTGCCCTGAAAGGAAATTTTATAATCACTCCATGAATCTTCAGGCATTCATGGACTTCTACTATATATTATACTATGAAGTGTTTCCTTCCTCCTTCCCTTCCTTCCTTCCTTCCTTCCTTCCTTCCTTCCTTCCTTCCTTCCTTCCTTCCTTCCTTCCTTCCTTCTTTCCTTCCTTCCTTCTTTTTTTCTTTCTTTCTTTCATAGTAGGTCATTCCAAATCACAATTTTGAGTGGAATAGGAGAATCATAGTGGATTAGTCAGATTCCTTTTCCTGTATCCATGTAGTTTACAGAAATATGCCTAGACAAAGCCCATCTTAGTGTTTCTCTGATTCTCTGCCAAGATCCTTTGTGTCCACAGCTAATAATGCATGAAGCCCTAAAACTCCTGACTTCATTAATTGTCAGAGTGGTAGGCTATGTACAATTCATATGTAGAGCATCGCTGGTAAAAAGAAATAATTTATAAAACAGTCCTAAGTCCACTTAGCATGCAGGGGATATTAAGCATTTAATGTAAAATAAGCAAAGTCATTACCAAGGTGTACCAATCATTCTATTAACTCTATAAATGAAGTCAGCAAAATAAAAGCTTAAAAACTGAGCTTTCAAAAGAAAATCTCATATTAAAAGGTAGAAATCTCATATTTTGGTTATCAAATAAAATTAAAATCAGATCAAAATTTTTGCTGAATTTTATTTGGTTTTCAGGCACTGTTTTTTTTTAATCTACTCTGTAAATGGGCATTTTTTAAAAATCACACACACACAAATGTATATTTCATGTGTTAAAAATAACTAAAGTCTAATATCAAACAAGGAAACCAGTAATTAATTTCTAAGTCCTGCTTTAGGATAAATTAATACTGACCTCTAAATTTATGAAGTTGTGCTTTTGATTTATATGTTACATTGTTAGTATATCTACTGTACCTCAAGAGCAAGACAAACAGAAAGGAGAATAGAGTTTACTAATAATATGGTAAAACAGAAATCTACATGTGAAATCATTGCATGAGTCCCAACTATGGGAACACGTAGTTATGTAGTCCATACATTTTCTTTGATAAACTCAAAACTTGGTTATTTTGTGACAAATAGCAGTGACTTTCATGAAGCAGAAGACCATAGCTTAAAAAATCTGTTTAAATTAGATTAACTATAAACTATGACAATATTTTTCCCAGTTAAGATAGTCTTTGCGAGCTTTTTCTGAGATTTTTGAGAGACTGACTGTCTGCTGACTTCACCTTCCCCCTGTTTTTCATCTGAGCTTTACAACCTGGGATTGTCAGCACACTTCCAGCAGATCCATTAGCTGACATCTTGAGAGGCCTTGATTTAGGATGTGTCCGAAGATGTAGATTAGGTACTTGCTGCCATCAAGTGCCATATTATCACCAATCTGAAACTTTCTAAAAATTAATATCCACTTAAGTGTTTTCTTGCAAATGCAGGTAGTGGAAAGTCAAATCTCAAATCTATATGGTCACTCATTTTAGAAACAATCCTCCCCCACCTAATCCTAGGTAGAAACATCAAAGCTCCTTTATCTTCTCACGCTGGTGGCTGAATCATTTCTATCCTACCATTTCCACCAGAATGCAGAATTTCAAGACTCAGTGTCAGCTTGTTTTTTTGTGAAGGTTACAGGGTTTATCTTTTGCTTCTGCATGGTTATCAAATTTCATGCATCTGAAGCCTACAGACCTATCGTAACTCCAATCCCACTCCAAATGTAGCTTTTGAATTTTCATCTTCCTAGGAGATTTTCCTTATTATAAACTTAACTATGCATTTTAAAATTTCATTTCCCCAGCATTTCTGGATGTTTTTCTGCTGGAAGCTTTTCTGATTATCTACTCTACACTGCCAGAAATGGAGATTTAAACAAGATTTTAAGTGAAATAGTGGCATATATCTAAAACAAACAAATAAAAAAAACCCCAAACATATAAAATAAAACCTCAACCGGAGTTAATTTTTTGTTGTTCTTCATTGTGTAATTCTCAAAATATGTTACTTTCACAATTACTGTTTTCGGAAAGCCTAGCTACCACTATATAATTGCTTTACTTATACAGTCAGAAAATTCAGTCTGATATTGCATAATATAAAAAAAGAATTTATGATGGCTTATAATGAAATAAGAAGTTAAAAATAAATCAGACTGTGTACAACGTATGTTTAATGTTCATATGTTCCAATTATGCAGAACATAATATTAAAAGAAACCTATATATACTAAAAATTCTTGGAATGATTTGTCAAATATTTTAAAGTGTTTTGTTTATGTCTACCATCAATTACTGAGAGAGGAGTATTGAAATATCCAATTGTACTTTTAGATTTGCCTGTTGTCTTTTAATTTTGTCAGTTTCTGCTTCATGTACTTTGGACCATTGTTGTTCAGTCCATAACTATGGAGGATTGATAAGTCTCAGTGATTTTTTTAAATAATTTTATTGAATCATAATTGTGTACATTGGTGCAATCATAGGGCACAATGTGCTTTATATACAATCAGAAATATTTTGATCGTACTGTTACAGATAGCTTTCATGGCATTTTCTTGATCACTATATAAAGACATTGATACTCTACCTTTAATAAATTTCACCAGTACCCTGCTAAGATGCACCGTAGGTGTGTTCCCACTAATTGCCCTCCCTCCACCCACCCTCCTCCCCCCTCCCTTTCCCTTTTCCCTGTATTCTTGTGCTATAATTGGGTTTTAGCCTTCATGTGAAAGCTATAAATTAGCTTCATATTAGGGCTGAGTACA
>CAUYON010196343.1:0-23227 GCA_963573935.1 Arctocebus calabarensis
CAAGCGAGTCTCTTGCCTCTGCCTCCCAAGTAGCTGGGACTACAGGCGCCCGCCACAACGCCCGGACATTTTTTGGTTGCAGCCGTCATTGTTGTTTGGCGGGTCCTGGGGCTGGATTCGAACCCGCCACTTCAGGTGTACGTGGCTGGTGCCTTAGCCCGTTGAGCCACAGGCGCCAAGCCTTTTTTTTTTTTTTTTTTGAGACAGTCTCACTTTGTCATCCTTGGTAGAGTGCTATGGCATCACAGCTCACAGCAACTTCAAACTCTTGGGCTTAAGTGATTCTCTTGCCTCAGCCTCCCAAGTAACTGGGACTATAGGCACCTGCCACAAGGCCCGGCTAGTTTTTTAGAGACAAGGTCTCTCTCTGGCTCAGGCTGGTCTTGAACTCATGAGCTCAGGCAATCCACCCACCTCAGCCTCCCAGAGTGCTGGGATTACAGGTGTGAGCCACTGCACCAGCCACAGCAGTGTTTTCCAACCTTTTTTATGTCACGGCACACTTGAACGTATTGTTAAACTTCCATAGCACACTTAAATTATGTTGATTAAAAAAAAAAAAAAGAGGCTCCATGCCCATAGCACTGTGGTTACAGCACCGGCCACATGCAGGTGCTAGGCTGGTGGGTTCAAGCCCAGCCCAGGCTAGCTAACCAGCAATGACAACTGCAACAACAACAACAACAAAATAGCTGGGCGTTGTGACAGGCGCCTGTAGTCCCAGCTACTTGGGAGGCTGAGACAAGAGAAATCACTTAAGCCCAAGAGTTTGAGGTTGCTATGAGCTGTGATGCCATGGCACTCTACCAAGGGTGACATGGTAAGACTCTGTTTTAAAAAAAAAGAGTTAAGAAAAGATTATACTTAATGGGCTTTGAACTTTTTTTTGAAAATACTTTAATTAATGATCTTTAAAAATTTTTGTGGCACACTGGTTGAAAATCACTGCCCTAGAGGGCTCACTTCTTCCACATGAGGAAGCCTCAGGCTATTCTAGCCTGATTCCCTTAGGACTTGTGTCCAGGTGTGTAGCATAGTCATGACCCCTGGAGCTCCTGCTGTCGTGGGCCCTGTGTTCAGCCAAGAAGGAATTGGCTCCTTCCAAGCTGGACTGAGCTGAGAGATGATTTAGCATTCATGATATGTGGCCCTCATGGGTGTGGCCTTTTTCTTCTATGACTTCTCAGCCTTCAGGTTTGTAGACTTGTCATAGCATGTGGCATTATTGAATCATGGGAGCTTTCTAACCCTGTGGGGTCAGTCCCTCTTGTCCTCCTTGCTCTGACTGCTCTGATTTTAGCATCTCCTTAGCTCCTATAAATGCTGATGCTCCCCATGAGGCTTTCCTGGGCCATTGCTCTCTGGATAATCTATATCCCTGAGAAATGCCTGAGAATAGGACCTTTAATTCTCCCAAATAAAAATATCTAGACTTATCTGAATTGAACCCAAATTATGACCTGTCTTCTGAAGTCTCTTAGGCCCCTCCCCCATCTCAATACAACCCAAACCCAGTTTGTGACTTTGATATTTCACTCCCCATTTCCCATCCACCAATTGACTTTTCTCCCTGGAAAATTCCCCATTTCAATTAAAAGGAATATTCCCCTCTGGAGTTTGAGCCAAAACACCCCATTGCTTTACCTTCCCTCCCTCTCACCCCATGGACTATCTCCTGGGCTAGTGCCTTATTCTCACTAGTTTCCCTACCTATACCATCATTTCCTGTGACATAGAGCCTGAACACTCCCCTGTTTGAAAACCTAGAGGCCTTATTATCTTGGTCTCTCCAATTTTATCTTTTAGCTTTAGCTCAGGTAGTTCAACACACACTCTTGCCTGGAGCTGTTCTGGGTGCTGGGAATAACAATGACTTACATCTGCCTTGCTCACCCTGCATAGCTACCCAGACAGAGTAGGCTCTGCCTTGCCTCTGGGCCTTTATATATGCTGTTCTCTCTGCTTAGATTGCCCTTTCTCCTTTGGTTTAGATGGCTCTTCATCCTCAAAGGTTCTGTCCTTAACCATGTGGCAGCATGTCTTGCAGGGACTTGTTTGCACATCTATCTTGTCTCTGGACCAGAGGCTCCCAGAGGACTGGATCCCTGTCTGGTTTACTTTTTAAAAATTTTATTTGAATTAAATATTGAATTGGTATTTATAAAGCATATAAGAATACTTATAAAATATGTATAAGATGTAAAGAATAACAATATGATGAATACCTGTGGATTCACCTCCCATTGTAAGAAAAAAACTTCCTTCATTCCATCATTGCCTACTACAGGGCCTGGAAATGGTCCAGGGTTCAGTAAATGTTTGCCAATGGCTGAATAAATGAATGAGTGAATATCTGTTGTTGGAGTCATATTCTCTGTGAGTCTCTCAGCACTGATGAGCAAACCTCCAGGTAAAGTGGTCATAAATGAGTGATGTCACTGCCCTAACTCAGCCCCCCTTTGTGGGCTCACTATACTGTTCACACAATCTTTCTATTCACTTTGTATATGCTTACTGAGTATCCATCCACTCAGTGCCAAGCATGTTGCTGGGTCCTAGGGATACAGTGGAGAGCAAAATGATCAGAGACCTCTTCCTAGGGAGATTTTGCTTTAGCTCTTCAGAAAAGAATCCAAATTTCAATGCTTCCCACCCTCTCTAGCTATACTGTGCTGCCCTAAAAAGGCAGTGTGGGACAGGGGATAAGGACATGGATTAGTGGCCTGGATATGGGAATCCCAGCTCCACAACTTGCTAGTCATGATGGCTTTGCAAGTTACTTAACTTTTATGTGTGGCAGTGTCCCTGTCTGCAAGGTGGGCAAAAAATAGATCCTACCCACTGAATTTGCTGTGAGGCTTAAAGGAGTTAATATGTGACAGCGGGCTCATAATGAGGAGTCAGTCAGCATTACCACCACTACCATCAGCAGCGCCTTCTTTGGTGTGGCTGGGGAAGACTCCAGGTATTGTTCCTATAGTTCTCTCCTGCCTGAGGTCAGAACCAGAGAAGGGCGGAGTGCTCTGCCAGGCACTTGCTGTGTTTCCTCAGCTCCAAAACACTATGGGCCACATTTTATTGATCTGATTCATGATGTGCCTATAGTCCTCCCATTCAGGAAACACATGTTGAGCATCCAGTTTGTGTCAGGCAGTGTGGAGTGCTTAGGCACTGGGACACAGAAAGCCCACAGGGCCTTGCTTGCACAGAGCTGGCAGTTTAATGCAGGGATCCTGGAGATACATGTCAGGGTGCGAACTCTGACCTGGTTTGAAAGCAGACTGGGAGAACTTTGCTGAAAATAAATGACTTACTCCAATTTAAGACATAATGTCTGAGAATACCTGGAGAAGGCTTATAAGAAAATGCTGCCTCTCTCTGGTTGCTTCAGAAGACTTTTATTGATTTCTAAGGAAGGTGCATATGCAAAAAAATAGGGTTGAAAGAATCCCAAGTCCCCAGGGAGACTATATATAGAGAGAGAAACTGGGTAAGCAGCAGGGGGTTGATAAACAGCTTATGATGTATTTAAATAAAGGGGGAGGGAGAAACTAGTTCTATTCACTGCAGGTGAAGTAAACCAAGTTTCCTAATCTAATTACATATTTAAAGAGTTCAATCTCTCCTATTTGTTGACTTTGAACCCATGGGCCTCTTCTAGCCTGTCCTGGCACATCCAAGTTCTTTTCATCCTCAGTGGATTTGAAGAACACCCAGGGATTGTCCATTTATGGGCATTCCCCTGGGTACTCCAAGATTGAGGCACCCCTGTTGAGAAGTCAACCTATTTACCTCCCACAGATACATAAAAGCAATAAATTTGTTTTATGATGGGTCATATGGTGCTCTGTACCAGAACAAAGAAGCAGGAAGGACATAAATGCAATTTTAAATAGCGTGGTCAGGGAAACCTATCCTGACGGATACCCTCAGAACAAGGACTCAGGAGGCAAGTGCCTTTGGAAGGAACAGCCAACACCCTTAGCCAAAGGCAAGACTGGGCCTGTTATGAGGGAAATGGTAGGAGAGAGAGAGAGAATAGGAGACAAGGCCAGAGAGAAAGAGGCAAATCTCATAGGGTCTTATGGGCCATTGTAAGGCCTTTGCCTCTTCCTCTGGGAAGGAAAGGAACCTGTGGAGAGTTTAAGGCCCAGTGGTTCTCAACCTTCCTAATGCCACAACCCTCTAATACAGTTCCTGTGGGTTGCAACCTACAGGTTGAGAACCACTGGTTTAAGCAGAGGAGGGAAGTGGGCTGATGAATATTTAGAGCCTTCCTGGCTGCTGCATGGTGAGAAACCCATAGATGGGTGAGTAGAAAGAGCCAGGGTCTAGATTACTGAAACAGGAGATGACAGTGGCTTGGACCAGGTGGAGTGAGGAGGCAGGAGTAGTGGCCAGAATCTGAAACCTACAAGATTTACTGAGGGATTGATGTAGGATGAGATATGAGGGACTCAGAGATTTTACCAAGGGGAACACCAGAAGGAACACACCTAAGGGAAGATCAGGGACACAACTTGGGCATGTCAAATTTGAGATGCCAGCTAGGCATCTATAGCTCAAGCTGCTAGGGCGCCAGCCACATACACCGGAAATGGCGGGTTTGAATCCAGCCCAGGCCCCGCCAAACAACAATGACAACTACAACCAAAAAAATGGCCGGATGTTGTGGCAGTGCCTGTGGTTCCAGCTACTTGAGAGGCTAAGGCAAAAGAATCGCTTAAGCCCAAGAGTTTGAGGTTGCTGTGAGCTGCAACGCCATGGCACTTTACCCAGGGCGACAGCTTGAGACTCTACCTCAAAAGAAAAAAAATTTGAGATGCCATCAAGACATCTCAGTGAAGCAGTGGAGTTAGCAGTTAGATAAGTGAAGAGTTCAGGGAAGAGGTCTGGGCAAAAGATAGACATTTGGTGGTTGTCGACAGGTTGTGATTTAAAGCCTTGATACTGGGTGAGGGACTGTGAGTACTCAGAGAAACTAGTGTGTGTAAAGACTGAGCCCTGGTCTCTCCAATATAAAAAGTGGGGCTCCGGAGTTGGGAGATGTAAAAGAGCCTGCAAAAATATATTAGAAGGGTATGGTCAGGCCAGAGGAGCAAGCTGAGGAGAAGGTAGTGTTCCTAAAGGCGAGTGGAGAATAGACTTCAGGGAGGAGAGAGTGTTTACCAGGAGTCAAGTGTTGTGTTGCTCAGGTGAGATGAGGATCTGAGACTTGCAGTCAGATTTGATGATGTGAAGGTTCCCGGTGACTCTGACCTGAGCAATTTCTGTGGAGGGATGAGCAGAAACCAGGTTGGAGTGGGTTAAGAGGGAGGGAGAAGAGGAGGGGAGATAGTAAGTAGAGGCGATTTCAAAGAATTTTGCTATAAAGAAGAGCAGAGAAATGGGGCAGTAGCGGAAGGGGTCTTAGGGCAAAGAGCTTTTTTTCTTTTCTTTTTCTTCTTTTTTAGGATGGGAGAAGTATTGTACGATAATTGAAATTATGTGGGGGGTACATAGGAGTAGGATGCTAGCCCCCATATACCAGGGTGATAGGTTCAAGCCCAACCCTGGCCAAAACTGCAAAAAAAAAAAAAAAAAAAAGAAAAGAAAGAAATTATGTGATGGAGAGGGGAGAATGGCTGATGAAGGGGAAGGGAGGATTTGTGAAGGTGAGAAATGTGCTTTAGGAGGAAGGGCAGGCAAACCCTGGGGACAGAAGTAGGGAGGCTGTGGTTGTGCAGATTACAGTAGGTCTCTCTTTTTCAATGTGAAAGCCAATAGGTTGCCAGTGACAGTGAAGAGACAGAGGGAGATGCTGGAAGTTTGAAGACTGAGAACAAGCTGTGAGGAATCATCCAGGAGGGCAGGAGAATTCTGGGACCAGACAAGCATTGCAATTACCAGGTGTTATAATGGCCACCATGTGGTTTGTGGGCATACATCAATGTTGGGAGCATTGCCCTTGCAGTGCAGACTCTGCTGTTTGCAAAAGATACTGTTTGTGTATTCACTGTCACTGCCTGAGTTGGGAGTTGACTTAAAATTTATATTCCTAATCTTCACATAAAATGTCTCCTTTAAAGACTACATTGTGATGCAACATGGAATTAAAAAGTCATTGTGGGCTCGGCGCCTGTGGCTCAACGGGCTAAGATGCCAACCACGTACACCTGAGCTGGCGGGTTCGAATCCAGCCCGGGCCCGCCAAACAACAATGATGGCTGCAACCAAAAAGTGGCCGGGTGTTGTGGCGGGCGCCTATAGTCCCAGCTACTTGGGAGGCCGAGGCAAGAAACTCGCTTGAGCCCAGGAATTGGAGGTTGCTGTGAGCTATGATGCCACAGCACTCTATCCTGGGTGACAACTTAAGGCTCTGTCTCAAAAAAAAAAAAAAATTTTTTTTTAAATGGCCAGAGTATTGGGCTGCGCCTGTGGCTCAAAGGAGTAGGGCGCTGTCCTCATATGCCAGAGGTGGAGGGTTCAAACCCAGACCTGGCCGAAAACTGCAAAAAAATAAAAAATAATTTAAAAAAAGGCTCGGCCTCTGGCTCAGAGGGCTAAGGCGCCAGCCACGTACACCTGAGCTGGAGGGTTCGAATCCAGCCCAGGCCCGCCAAACAACAATGACGGCTGCAACCAAAAAGTGGCCGGGTGTTGTGGCGGGTGCCTATAGTCCCAGCTACTTGGGAGGCGGAGGCAAGAGACTCATTTGAGCCCAGGAATTGGAGGTTGCTGTGAGCTGTGATGCCACGGCACTCTATCCAAGGTGACAGCTTGAGGCTCTGTCTCAAAAAATAAAATAATAATAATAATAATAATTTTTTTTAAAAGCCATTGTGTACACACAGAAGATTGCCTATTACTTTTGTCAGATTTTTTCAGAAAACTTGCACAGCCTAGAGAGGGAGCTATAGCTTATTCACTTGTTATAAAGGGCTCTCAGTAGATTCTGATTTACTTTCCAGGGTTGCCTATAAATTCTAGCCCCAAATAATGTAAGTAAAAAATGAAACTATTGGCTTGGCGCCTGTGGCTCAACGGGCTAAGATGCCAACCACGTACACCTGAGCTGGCAGGTTCGAATCCAGCCCAGGCCCACCAAACAACAACAATGGCTGCAACCACAAAATGGCCAGGCGCTGTGGCAGGCGCCTGTAGTCCTAGCTACTTGGGAGGCAGAGGCAGGAGACTCGCTTGAGCCCAGGAATTGGAGGTTGCTGTGAGCTGTGATGCCACATTACTCTATCCAGGGTGACAGCTTGAGGCTCTGTCTCAAAAAAAAAAAAATTTAAATTAAATTAAATTAAAAATGAAACTATTAATTTAACCAAGTAGGAAATATTTATTTAGGATACTTAGGAACTGATATATTGAAAGGCCCTAGAGGAGCCCAAATTCCAAGTGTGGGCCAGAGAAGCTATGGCTACTACCATACTGGGCCTCACAGCTGGCCACAGTTAGACTCAAATTTGTCACCTTACTGGTCCACAGCGGTTAGACTCAAATTTGTCACCTTACTGAAGAAGAAAGTGGCAGGTCTGTGACTGGATGGCTAGGTATATGCTATTGATAATTTTTGACAGACATGTTTAGTGAACATTGACTAGTATTTCTTTGTTCTAGGAGAGTCTTTATAAGATGGAGGGCCTGCTTCTCCACCTCCAGGTCCTCAGAAGGAAGGAAGGACTGCAGTGTCTTGGGGTGGGCCTTCCCAGGTGGGCTCCTTAGCTCCCCTCTGAAATGCCTTTTTCTAAAATGCCCTACCAGTTGGTTGTTAAATCTTTTTGGCAAGCAGACGGCCTTCAGATGGGGCAGCAGTCAGGCCCTACAAGGACTGGGGTGAGGGGGGAGCCTGGGGCAGAAGAAACCAGGGCAGGTTTCTCCACAGACAGCTATTGTTGAGCCTCTACAGTGGCTGTCTAGCATATCTTGCCTTGTCTCCTGGGTGCCAGCACCCAAATGAATACAGACCAAAGCAAGTATAGCATTTCAGAAAGACAATATAAAGTATTATCTTTGGCTTTTTGTGCATTCAAATTGGAAAAGAGGAAAATTGGCAGAAATGAACTTAAGTTGGGTCAAAGGAGAAGAAATATAAAGGATTGGATGTTAGCCTGCTGGTTTACCCTCTACCTTATTGCACTACCCAACTCTACTGACTCTTCTGTAGCCATGTTGAGATAGAGGTTGGGGTTAGGCACATTGCACCTCAATGTGAGGGCTAGATCCTAGAACTCAACCCCCAAAAGAAAAGTAACTTCATCCCATCTTCATAGATTTGATCTGGCATCAGGCTGGTTGGAGGGCCACCAGAAAGAATTGTTCTTTGTGTACGGACAGACCCCTGGTGGAAATGGCATTAACTAGCCATTGGGGTTTCTCCCCCATTCCCAACTGAGTTCAGCCTCTGAAGGGGACAAGCCAGGATAGAACAGACCTGCCAGGGCAGTATCTCAGAACTTGGACCATGTTGGAATCTCCCTGAGAGGAAAAAATACTAATGCCAGCATTCTTACTCCACAGATTCAGATGTAATTTGTCTGGGGTACAGTCTTGAAGTCAAAATTTTTATTTTATTTATTTTTTTAGAGAAGGGTCTTATTTTGTCAGCTGTTCTCAAGAGATCCTCCTGCCTTAGCCTCCTGAGTAGCTGGGACTACAGGCATGTGCTATCACGGCTGGCTTCACCCTGGGTGTTTCTACAGTGTATGTTAGAGCTTTGGTACTCAAAGTGTGGTCCACAAACTAGAGTATTAATATCACCTTGGAGGTTGTTAAAAATGCAGATTCTTCCCCATACCTACTGAATCAGAATATGAGAGGGGCACTCAGATCTTACCACATGGCTTGGTACCGAGGGTTCAATAGGAGATTCTTGTCAGGGCCTAGCACAGGTCATAGAATATGGTGGCTGTGATGCTGCCACTGGTAGGAGGAGGAGGGTGGTAAAAGGGTTGGTGAGGTCGCCCAGCTGGCTAGAGATCTTTGTGATATCCTTCTTTAAGGTGTGTCTCTAACAGTCATTTTCAATGTCATTTCAGCATTTCCCGGAGACTGGACCCCAAGGAGCCCCCAAGTAGCCAGAGAGCAGCTTCCCCAACCCCGAAGCAGGCTTCTGCTACTGCTCCTGGCCGAGAAAGCCCCCTGGAGACAAGGGCACAAGGCCCAGCAAACCAGGAGGCTGATGGTCCCCGCAGGACGCTGCAGGTAGACAGCAGGACACAGAGATCAGGGCGGTCCCCTTCGGTGTCACCGGACAGAAGCAGCACCCCAACATCACCCTACTCCGTCCCTCAGATCGCACCCCTTCCCAGCAGCACCCTGTGTCCCATATGCAAGACCTCGGACCTCACCTCAACTCCCAGCCAGCCAAACTTCAACACCTGCACCCAGTGTCACAACAAGGTCTGCAACCAGTGTGGGTTCAACCCCAATCCTCATCTCACCCAGGTAACCATCTTCTATGCCAGCTCCCCACTTACTTGCCACCTCATTGCCATGCCTCCCTTGGTTCTCTTCTCTTTCACCAACTCTCTTTTCTGGTCATTTCCCTTGGCTACCAGCATCTGTGTCTTCCAGCAGACTGTGTGTCCTGGCTTCATGATGTGGCCACAGATCTCCTAGAGAGATTCCTGCATCCCCTGAAATCTTGAGCAGAGTCCCAGAGTAGAAGATACTTCATTATCTGGTCTAAGTTTGGTCTTTAAAAAATGGACTCAGAGAAGGCCAAAGACAATCTTATAAACTACTTTCCCAATAAATGCTAATTTGGAGGGCCAAAGGGAGACAATTTCCCTGGCTTTAGGCTTGCCTCTCACCTTGACAGTGGGCTCTTGTAAAGGAATGCGGGTGAGGAAAGCAAACTTTTAGGGGAGGCAAGAAATTGCCTTACAGCTAGGCTATGGGAAACTCCTCCTCCAGCTTCAGTTTCAGTTAGCTGGGGACCTGAGGTGGTGGAAAAGGTACCTATTCCCAAAAAAATGATGTTGGGGTAAAGTAGAGATCTAGAATGGGGCTAAACACTCACAAAGGGTGACCAGTGTCCTACACTCACAAAGAGGCCACTGTAGAACCATTTCTCTGAGTTTGGTCTGAGTCCACACCCCATCCCTGCTTTGTTCAAGGTGTTTTGAGTTGCTATGGGATGCCTAACTTAGACCTGGAGACTCTCTTTGGTGACTTGGAAGCTGCGTGCTCCAATGTATTGAACTGGGACCATCTCCTTGAAATGAACTGAGTAGGTTTGCTGACTTCCTCCCACTCCTTCAAGGTAACTCACAGGAGCCTCTGGTTCTTCCCCAAGGTTCTGTTCTTGGATGAAGAGATGGAGAGTGGCTGACTGTAGGCATGGGCATGGCCGCCTCTAGGATTAGCAGCAGTTGGAGCCATTTGGACCATATGGGAGGGGGATGAGTGAGAATAACTGTTTGCAGGTCAGGGTCTATATCTGCCATGAGGTTCTGTGGGTGTGGGATGTGTGGTTTGTGAGAGGCAAGTGTGAGATTCCAAGGAAGAAGCTGTCAGTGCGGGGAGATGACTCAGTGCCTTTGGAGTTGCTCCTGGAGTGTGGGGGCTTCCTGAGGAGGCTGCACGCTCGTGATTGTCGCATCTGTGATTAGAAACAGTCCCATCATGTGCTGATGAGTTAGATAAGTGTTTGCTGTTCAGTATTTAGAACAGTGTGATTAAGGCCAGGGAAACTTACCTGTATGTTTCTACCAATTAGAGGCCAGAAACACCTGGTCTCATAGAAGCAGGGAGGTTTGGCAGGTGGCTCACAGTGCTGTGGGACGTTCCTTCATTATGCCAGCCTCACCCCTCTGGGTTCTCACTCCTGCAACATGCTCACTTGAACTGGAGCACCTGCACACCTGGTGGCCTATCTCTGCTCCATTGGGCCCTGGGCCCTGGACCTTTAGTGTGGTGGTAAGGGAGCTAGCCTTTGGCTGTGCCTGGAAAAACAGCAGAGTAGGAGGACCTTGAACATACTCAGTCCATCTGCTTCACTGTGCTGAGAGGAAGCCAAGGCTCAGGGCTAGGAGGAAAGGGGGCCTGAAACCTACTGCAGATTCACATTTGGTGAACCGTACTTGGCCTTCAAGCAAATGCTGAACCGGGCAAATGAAATGGTTCTTTGCTGTGGAATGTCTCATGGTTTTCAACATCCTGAGGGGCATTGTGGAGCTCTAAGACAGGGCTATAGTTGGTAACCTTTCACAGAACATGTTAGGAGCTGCCATTCCATGGCACCCAGCTTGGGAAATGCTGACCTAGTCCTCTCTCCAAGTGCAGACATGATGCCCTTAGATGCCCTTTTCTTTTCCTTTTTTTTTTGAGACAGAATCTCACTTTGTCACCTTTGGTAAAGTGCCGTGGCATCATAGCTCATAGCAACCTCCAATTCAAGCAATTCTCTTGCCTCAGCCTCCTGAATAGGTGGGACGACAGGCACCTGCCATAACACTCAGCTATTTTTAGAGGTGGGGTCTCACTCTGGCTCAGGCTGTTCTCACACCTGTGAGCTCAGGCAATCCACCTGCCTTGGCCTCCCAGAGTGCTGGGACTACAGGCATGAGCCACTGCACCCGGCCCAAAATGCTTTTTTCTATTGGGATCTCTAGCCAGAACCTTTGCTTCCCCAGAGTTGGCTTTCAGTCATGTTTCTGTCAAGAAAAAGTAACACTTGTATTTTCCCAAGGGATAGCAAAGTGTAATCCTCAAGCCAGTACATCTGCCCTTTTTTACTTTACTAAAAGCAGATTCACTTTCCTGGTCTTGCTTCCATATAAGGAGAAAACAAGCTTGTAGGTTTCCCTCACATATCTGTTAGATATGTCTTGGTCAGACCACATCTGTTCTGGCCATATATAAGTTGACCTTATGTCAGCCAAGAAAGCTGTCTCTAGAATCGCCCTAGTTCCTCTGAGCTGAGATCCTGTCTGACCTGAGTTTCTGAGCAGGGGCTGGTTCTGAGACCCTCTCTCTGACAGTTCACTGATACTGGAAGGCCAGAGCTGGTAGCATTCAGTCCCCTGTGATGGGAAGAAGGCAGGAAGATGGTCTTCCTCTTCTCCCCATAGATGTAAGTTTTCAGAAAAGTATCCTAAACTTCCTGAACATCAGATTTCTCTAAAGGAGAAGTAGTAATCCAGGCACTGGCCTCAGTGACTTTGCTGATGCCCATTCCTGCTCCACCTTCCAGTCTTCAGTGACTTACGTTTGGGCCTGCTGTCCCTTTTTCTACCAGAAGGGAGGTCCTCATTGCCCTTGTCAGGTCTCTGTTCTGGTAACTTGTGTGTAGGAGCCTAGGCGTGGGCATGAGCCAGCTGGGTAGAGGATGGAAGGTGCTGTTGGGGTGGGCAGTGGAGATAGGAGTTAGCTGCTGAGGAAGTGAGCAGTGACTGGGGCCAACACAGCCCACTTCTGCCAGCCTCTCAGAGGTCCCCAACCCCCATCCCCACTTAGAGCTGCTCCCACAGCATATTCTAGCTTGGAACTTCTCCAAATGTGAGCCTGTTTTTGCCCTCAGAGCAGCATCTCAGGAGTGAGTGTGGTGCAGAGGCAGGGCTGCCCACATACCCGTGCTTCCAGTCTGATAAACTGAGTGCTCCCAGAGCACCACCTAAAGTGTGGAGGCACATCCTCTGCCCCACTGGAGAGCAGCAGGCCTGCTACCCCATCTCTAGCCTTCCAGATCTGGGCACTCCATCTGCCTTCCACCCCTCTGGCTCTATTCAGACTCACTTTTATATCTCTCCAAGAAAATTACACATAGCAAGACCCTGTCTCTACAAAAACAGAAAATATTAGCTGGGTTGCAGCTAATGAATGCCTGTAATCTTTGCACTTTGGGAGACTGAGACAGGAGGACTGCTTGAGGCCAGGAGTTTGAGACCAGTCTAAGCAACATAGCAAGACCCCATCTCTACCTGTTTTTGTTTTTGTTTGAGACAGAGTTTCACTTTGTTCCCCTCAGTAGAGTGTTGTGGCATCATAGCTCACAGCAACGTCAAACTCCTGGGCTCAAGCAATTCTCTTGCCTCAGCTTCTCAAGTAGCTGGGACTACTGGTGCCCAACACAATGCTTGGCTATTTTTAGAGATGGAGTCTCGCTCTGGCTCAAGCTGGTCTCAGACTTATGAGCTCAGACAATTCCCCTGCCTTGGCCTCCCAGAGTGTTAGGATTACAGGCGTGAGCCACTGCACCCAGCCTATTTTTTTTTTTCTTTAAGAGACAGGTTCTTGGCTGGGTGCCTGTGGCTCAACGGGCTAAGGTGCCAGCCACGTACACCTGAGCTGGCGGGTTTGAATCCAGCCCGGGCCCGCCAAACAACAATGACGGCTGCAACCAAAAAATGGCCGGGTGTTGTGGTGGGTGCCTGTAGTCCCAGCTACTTGGGAGGTGGAGGCAAGAGACTCACTTGAGCCCAGGAATTGGAGGTTGCTGTGAGCTGTGATGCCACAGCACTCTATCCAGGGTGACAGCTTGAGGCTTTTTCAAAAAAAAAAAAAAAAAAAAAGAAAGAAGTAAGGTGGGAGTGGGAAGAGGGGAAGAAGACATGAGAGGGGAGAAATAGGAAAGGGATGTGATGGAAAGAGATCCAGAGGCAGGAAGAGGTAGAGAACAGGAAATCTTGGTAAAGCAACTAGTGGCTGGCTGGTAACTCGTTGGTTTTGCTATTCCTATTCTTTATTTTGCCCAGACTTTGGCCTGAACAGGGCTGCTTATCCCACTCAATCAGAGGGTGGCCCTCTCCCTTCTTCCCATCTTTTTCTCCTTCCACAAATGCTTTTGGAGCTCTTATGATAAACTGGGAACTGTCCTAGACACTGGACAGAGTGAAGAAGACATGCTGCGTAGTCCTGTGAAGCCTTCAGGTCAGTGCAGGAGGAAGCCCTTTCACCAGGAAGCACACAGCAAACACATGATCACACCTGGGGTCAAGGCTGAGGCGGTCTAGGAGGAAGGTGGGCAAGATTCTTGGGGGCTTCTTTGAGGAGGGAACATTAGACTATAGAGTGTTAGACTGCAACCAGACAGGAGACAGGAGGAAGAAGAGGTGGTCTGAGGGAACATGCTTGGTCCACATGAAAGCCCTGAAACAAGCCAAGTCCAGGGAACCTGGCATTCCATAGCCAGGACCAGCAGGCATACAGGTGCTTCTGGGCCTGCTGGGGTCTCTAGATATACTCCCAAGAGTTTAGGAAAGTAGAAATAGGAAGGATAGAAGTGCATTTAAAGACATCCTTCTGATGGAATCTCAAGGGACTCCTCAAATAGCCAAAACAATATGGAAAAAATAAAAGAACAAAGCTGAAGAACTCATATTTCCTAGTTTCAAAACTTTTTATAAAGATATAGTAATCCAAACAGTGGTATTGGCATGAAATAAACATATAGACCAATGGAATAAAATAGAGAGAGTAGAAGTAAACCCTCACATGTATGGTCACATGATTTGACAAGGGTGCAAAGCCCATTCAATGGGGGGAAAGGGCAGCCTTTTCAACCAGTGGTGCTGGGAAAACTGGATATCCACATGTAAAAGCATGAAATTGGGTCCTTACTTTATACTATGTACAAAAATTAACTGGAAACAGATCAAAGACCTAAACTTAAGAGCTAACACTATAAAACTTTTAGAAGAAAACATAGGGGAAAAGCTTTATGAGATTGGATTTGACAGTGATTTCTTAGATATGACACCAAAGGCACAGGCGACAAAAGAAAAAATAGACAAATTAGACTTAATTAAATTTTGTGCATCAAAAGGCACTATCAACAGAGTAAAAAGGCAACCCATAGAAAGGGAGAAAACATTTACAAATTGTATGTCTGATAAGGGAGTGATATCTAGAATATACAGAGAAATCCTAAGGCTCAACAAAGAAAATCAAACAACCTAATTCAAAAATGGGAGAGTGACTTAAGAAATTTTTCCGAAGAAGATATACAAATAGCCAATAAGCACATAAAAAATGCTCAACATTGACTCAGCGCCTGTGGCTCAACGGGCTAAGGCGCTAGCCATGTACACCTAAGCTGGCGGGTTTGGATCCAGCCCAGGCAGCCAAACAACAATGGTGGCTGCAACCAATGGTGGCCAGGCGTTGTGGCAGGCGCCTGTAGTCCCAGCTACTTGGGAGGTGGAGGCAAGAGACTCGCTTGAGCCCAGGAATTGGAGGTTGCTGTGAGCTGTGATGCCATAGCACTCTATCCAGGATGACAGCTTGAGGCTCTGTCTCAAAAAAAACAAAAAAAAATGCTCAACATCACTAATCATTAGAGAGATGCAAATCAAAACTACAATGAGTTGATATCTCGTTGTAAAAAAAGACCTAGAAAATAACAAATGTTGGCATGAATATGAAGAAATTAGAACCCTTGAGCATTGTTCATAGGAATGTAAAATGGTACAGCCACTGTGGAAAACAGTAGGATGCTTTCTTAAGAAGTTATAAATAGAATTACCATATGATCCAGCAATTCCACTTCTGGCTGTATACCCAAAATAATTAAAAGCAAGGCCTCAAAGAGATATTTATACACTCATATTCATAGCAGCATTATTCATAATAGCTAAAATGTGAAAGCAACCCAACTTGCCTGCCAAGAAATGAATGAATAAGCAAAATATGCTGTATATACAATGGAATATTATTCAGCCTTAAAAAGGAAGGAAAATATGACACATACTACAAGTAGATAAACCTTAAGGACATTATGCTAAATAAAATAAGCCAGTCACAAAAAAACAACACTGTGTGATTCCACTTATGTGACATAGGTAGAATAGTCAAAATCATACAGATAGTAGGCGGTGCCTGTGGCTCAGCAAGTAGGGCGCCGACCCCATATACCAAAGGTGGCAGGTTCAAGCCCCGCCTCAGCCGAATTGCAAAACAAAAAAATAGCCGGGCGTTGTGGCAGGTGTCTATAGTCCCAGCTACTCTGGAGGCTGAGGCAAGAGAATCGTCTAAGCCCAAGAGTTGGAGGTTGCTGTGAGCTGTGTGACACCATGGCACTCTAGTGAAGGTGATAAAGTGAGACTCTGTCTCTAAAAAAAAAAAAAAAAAAATCATACAGATAGAAAGTAAAATAGTGGTTGCCAGGAGCTGGGGGAAGAGGGCAATAGAGAGTTACTATTTCATGGGTACAGAATTTTCAGTTTTATAAGATGGAAGGTGGTGATGTTTGTACAACGTTATGAATGTATTTAATACCACTGAACTGTATACTTAAAGATGCTTAAGGCTCGGTGCCCATAGCACAGTGGTTATGGTGCCAGCCACATACACCGAGGGTGGCGGGTTCAAACCCAGTGCCAATGACAACTGCAACAAAAAATAGCCGGGTGTTGTGTCGGAGGCCTGTAGTCCCAGCTACTTGGGAGGCTGAGGCAAGAGAATCACTTTAGCCCAAGAGTTTGAGGTTGCTGTGAGCTATGACGCCACAGCACTCTACCAAGGGTGACAAAATGAGACTCTGTCTCAAAAAAAAAAATGAAGTGCCATAGGAAGAGATATGGGGACAGAGAGAAGAGGTGTCAGGATCTGGGCTACCCCAAACTAAGACTAACCCAGCAAAAGTGACTGGACAGGATAGCACAGAAGAGCAGAAATGCTAGCAAGTGGAGGGCCAGAGGTCTGGAAGGAAAGAGCATCTTAGGCAGAGGTGGGGAGCCAACTGCCAGGAGAGCCCTCAATGCCTTCTGTGGGAAGCAGCTTAAAATAGTTAAGTGAAAACTCGTTTTCCCCCCAACATCATATAAAATCATGAAAAATTTCAAGACTACAGAACAGTTGAAAGAATTATACAAGGAACACTCACAAATCTATCACCTAGATTTATAATCAACTCATTGTTCTCCTGGCTTTATCACACATCCATCCTTCTGTCCATCTGTCTATCTATTTATCCATGTTATTTTTTGTTGAAATTCAAAGTATGTTGCAGAGACCAGTAGACTTCCCACTAAAAACTTCAGCAAGCATATCATTAACTAGAGTTCAGTGTTTATTTACATAGAATAAAATTTCTGCTTTCTGTGCTATCCTTCCCACTTTTGCTGGGATCGTCTCAGTGTTGGGGAGCCAAGCTTAAT
This sequence comes from Arctocebus calabarensis, assembly GCA_963573935.1. Lineage (NCBI taxonomy): Eukaryota > Metazoa > Chordata > Mammalia > Primates > Lorisidae > Arctocebus > Arctocebus calabarensis. The sequence continues at coordinate 17,091 of CAUYON010196343.1, forward strand.
GTTCCTGTCAGTGAGCTTTGATGAGACATTAGGGGTCAGCCCTATGGGGGTCGTGGGTTATTTTCAGTGACTGTGGGAGTCATTTAGTGGAACCTTGGAGGTAAGGGCGAAGGATTAACAGGGCCTGGAAGGCAACAGAAGCCAGGAGAGGAAAAGAGTAGGGAAGCCAAGGAATGAGGGTCCCTAGGATTTTAAAGAAAGGGTGAGGCAAGTCCAGGGAGTGCACTCTCTCCTGGAGGGGTAGGGGGCAAGGGAAGTGTGTCAGGGGAGGATTGGAGTTGGCCAGTCACAGACAGGGTATATCACAGGGTACAATGGATGGTGAGGCCGTCCAGAGCAGTGTGGGATGAGTTGAGGGATTATATGCAGTGGAGAGGCAGATGTGCTTAGGAATAAGCAAGGAGATGGATTCTCTCCATTATGTAGAGCTCTAGGCCAATGATGGCTTCCCGCCCTAAGGAGCAGCTAAGTTCAGTCTCTACTCCCCAAATCCTTGGTACAGATGCTTAGCAGGTTCCCAAGGCCTCCCTCGGGGCCCTGACCTGATAGATTGGCACAGACCATGGTCCAGCCCTGGATCAATGTGCTCTGTCCTCTGGGACCCTATGATGCCTTCTCAACAGGTGAAGTAGATAATTAGCAGACATGGGACAGCAGGGTGTTGGATGGGGCAGGTGACATGTCAATTCCTGTGGCAGTGCAAAGGCCCAGACCTACCATCCCTCTTCCCCACCAGCCTACCCTTCTTGGCCAGGGGTTGCCAGGGGATATGTTCCTCCTGTGCAGACCTGGCCAATGACTCATAGCCCAGAAAGGCATATAGTCATGCTGGCCAGTGGGGCCCTCCCAGGAACCTCAGGCTTTGACCAGGGAAGGCTCCTTTATGAGCTGTTACTGTGATGTTTCAACTTGTACCAAAATGGAAAGCATGAATGCAGCATTAGTCATAATGTCAGTGCCGAGTGCTTGGACACCTGAATACCTGCTCGCCCAGGGAGGACTGGGGCTCAGAGACAGGCTGCTGCTCTCCACAAAAAAAAGGCTAAGTGACGTCTCCACAGAAAAGAGGCTGAGTGACGTCTGCAACCCCCCTTCTTCCTTGTTGGGGTGGGGGAGAGAACATGTTACTGCTGGGTGCAGTTACTGAGCATCTGGTGCACTCAAAGCATTCTGACAGCCATCGGGGTGACAACGAAGCAGGCTCTACGCAGGAGCATGCTCTGGGGCCAGATACACAAGCAAGGCTGGATTCTGCTCTCTGGGACTGAGACACAGGGTGATAGGTCTCAGTATGGCCAGTGTCCCTGCAGGGAAGAATAGATGCTTTTCCCAGAGAATCTCTCACTGCCCTCTCTGCACCAGAGCCCACTGGAGGGAGCAGTGGGGAGTGACCACTGTAGACACACCATGACTGCTCATTCGTCTTATGGTCCATAGGGCTCCAGCCTGGTCCCCAGGCCTCTGGATCCCCAGTGGACAGTGCTGCCTTAGCTGGCCTTTTTACATTGAACTGTTTGAGTTAAGGGAGCAGCTGGGAAAGATTTTTCTCAGGAAGATAGTCCTCTCAGAGCCCACAGGCCTTGCTTTTCTAAATCCCCAGCAGGCTACTAGAAGAAAGAGCACTGCCTCCCTCTGAAGCCACTTGCTTGTAGCTTCTGCTTCCCCCACCTCCAAAATCACCTCTTGATCCTGCATACCACACGGAGCCTTCCCACTCTTATTGTTGCTTCCCAGGTCCCACTGGCTAGAGTGCATGGGCTTCCATGGAGGTCCCTGGTAGCCCTTAGAGATGGCAGGGTGGGTTTTCTTGCTGGCAAGAAGGGTCAGCTTGATAACAGCTAGTACTTGGCTGAGCCGTCCACCTTTGGGTAGCCCTAGGATGTCCCCTCAATTCTACCCCTGGCTTCTGGGACATGAGGCTTGGGCTGACATGCCTGTCTCCTGGCCATGTGCCAGGTCAGGTTCATGGAGGTATTGGACATCAGGGCCCTAGGAGGGGTTTCCTGTCACACTGGTCCCTCTAATTCTAGTGGACAGCCAGCTTGAAAGGTGCCTAGGAGCCACAGGGGACCTTCTGGGCTCAGCCTCCCAACCAGGAGGCATCACTGTGTGCAGGTAAGGAAGGATATAATTGCTACCGGTCCTAAGGCCAGGAGTGTATACCACAGGACTGCCCATGTTCACTCAGCCTGGGAGTGTACCATCACCCTAGCATGGGGGTAGGGACCTGGGAGTAGGGAGGAAGAGACTGAGAATGTGCCCCTCCCAGCAAACTCCTGGGGATCTGTGAGGGAAGCAAAGAGAGGGAAATCTTGCTGGGTTCAGAGAGCTCCCTCCACAGTGTACTCCTTGGGAAGCCGTGCATGCTGGGCCCATCTGCCTGGGCCTGAGCCTGAGCCTGGGAGAAGCTGTGGGGAGGGCATGGTCAAGGCTTCTCACAGTCTGAAAGAAGCTGGATAGAAATAGCTGCGTCCATCTGGGCGATGAGTCACTGAGGGGCGTTTTCAGCCTTTCTTGGAGAGGTTCTATTTTAGGTGAGATGGCTGTGACACAGCCTGCGGGCTGGAGAAAGGAAAGTTCTGGTGGTGAGTGCAGGAGTTTTAGCACGTGTACAGAACCCAAGGGACGGTTACCCCAAAGCCCCAGGATCCTTACCTCCAAGATCCCCTTTCTCAGGAAGTCTCACCTCGGGGCATACTGCAGCCCACAGATGAATGACAGAGATGGGATTTTGAACGTGGGTTGGGCACCCACCACAGGAAGTGAGTTTGTGGTTGCCACCCTGGACCAGAGGTTGGACCTCCTCTTAGGGTGGTAATCCCTTCCCAGAGTCCTCAGGAGGAGTAGAAATGGCCTTGTCTTGGGAACTCCTGCTTTGATGTGAATGAGCTCCTCCCCTCTAAGAAGGACCTTTTTAAAGGGGTCTTTAGACTAGATCTCAGAGACTGGAATTGTTTGTGGCTTTTTTTTTTTTTTTTTGAAACAGAGTCTCAAACTGTCTCCCTGGTAGACAGCTGACGCCATGTCCCGGTAGAGTGCTGTGACATCACAGCTCACACCAACCTCAAACTCTTGGGTGTGATTCTCTTGCCACAGACTCTCAAGTAGCTGGGACTACAGGCGCCTGCCACAACGCCTAGCTATTATTTTTGTTGCAGTTATTGTTGTTTTAGCTGACTCAGGCTGGGTTCGAACCCACCAGCTTTTGTGTATATGTCTGGTGCCCTACCCACTGAGCTACAGGCACCGCCCTGTTTGTGGCTTTCATTGCCTAAACATAGACAAAGCTGTACTGGGTCTTAAAAAGCATCTGAGTGGTTCCCAGCTGAGGGGATGGTTTCATATCTTGGTGCTTTGGCCTAACTGTTCTTTGAATTTCTAGAACTGGGCTTAATCTTTAGGGGGGCTCTGCTGGTGTTCAAAGGAGTGACTTACAGATCCCTGATTTGACTTGCATGAAGCTGAGCAGCCTTCAGAAGAGGCAGGCCGGTAGAAGGCACTAGGCGGCAGGCTGTGGTTCAGAAACAGGGTAGTGCTGTCAGATGCCATCTTGCCAGCAGCAATACTTCGTTGCCAGGTAACCATAAAAGTATGGTGGTATCTCAAATCTTGGTTTTCTCTACCATGAGGACAAAATGAGTGAACACCTATGACTATGTCCTGTGCAGTGCTTGGCACAGGGGGTGCCCAGCAACATGAAGTGTTCTCTCCCTTTTTGGATGCTGTTCTTGGATTATGGGGTAGGACACCTGAGCCCAGGCTCCCTGATTGGCAAGTCAATCCATAGCAGCAGCAGTAGTGCAGCCCTGGGACCTCAAGACAGAGTGCAGGGCTAGAGGCATCCCTGAGGGTGAACCAAAGGGACCTTCTGCCCCAGGGACAAAACTAGACCTTTCTCTGGTGATGACTGGCCCACCAGGGTACATTCAGAACCTCTGGCTTTAACCACAGATAGGGGAATAGCCTTGACTTCCAACCTCAGCTCTGGCGGACGAGTAGGAACCTCCTAATTGAGGCACAGAACCTCATGTCTTCACCCTTTTGGGAGTTGTGCCTCACATTTACAAAGTTGTCAGGACTGATCTCATAAGCAAGCCTCTCTGGAATGAGCCCTGCTATATGCCACACATAATGAGAACACCCTTTGGTGGTTTGGTTGGGGAAACAAGAAACACCCAGTGATCAAGTTAGTATACACTTTGGGAAAGCATAAGCACTGTGAAGAAAATAAGCTGGGTAATTTGATACAAAGTACCTGGGGGTGTCAGATTGTGGATGGGAATGTTATATCCAACATGAGTGGCATTATAGAGAAAATGCCAGCACACTGTTCGAATTGAGTATGGAGTCCTTTATTGGCCGAGACCTAGAGGGAGTTCACACCCAAAGACTCTCTCTGCCCTTGCATAACAATGGAAGGAAGTTTTTATATCTTTCTTTCAGTTGGGGGGGGTGAAGGTGTGGAATCCTTAAAGGGGAGCAGTTTAAGGTTAGATCTATAGCGTTGGTTAGTTACCTGGAGAACCAGATGTCCGTGTAGATAGGAATGTGTTTTTACAAGGGTCTGTAACTCTGAGCTAATCCCCCCCATCTCAGCAGGGTGCTCAGGGGCAGGTAGTGACGAGGAGGGGAGATGGAAAGAGAGGGCAAAATGGGATCTGTCTGGTCTGTCAGGAAGGGGACCTGGTGGGGAAGTGTTACCTGCTCTGGGACCTGCACCATAGGCTGGGCTGAGAGGCAGAGGGGATGGTGAGTGGAAAGGCCTTGGTGCAAACATGGGCTCAGAGGTCCCTTGCATGAAACAGAAAGCTCGAGGTTTCTGGGGCGAGATAGCCAATATGAGATGGCAGGAAAAGTGGCCAGAGAGAGGGTAAGTGGGCTGGGGTGGACCATGGGGGTATAGTAAAGAGTTCCCATAGTGTGAGTGGAATCCACTTAGGGGGATTTAAACCTGTAAGTGATATGCTCTGATTTATTTGTGGGTTTTTGGAGGAAAAAATATATAGGCTCATATAACTAAAAGTCCAAGGGTAGCCTTAAGGCATAGCTAAATTCAGGGAATTAAGTGATGTCATCAGATATGTCCCTTTCTCCTTTTCTTGACTCCACCTCCTACCATCTACTGACTTTATTCTTAGTATCACTCTGCATTTTGGGAAAGAAGGCTGCTGACTACTCCAAAGTTACATCCTACCGGCTAGCAATTCAAAAGGAAAAGGAAAAAAGACCCTCTCTCTGCTGTTGTTCATTTACCAAAAAACATGGAGGGCTCTAGCTGGCCCTGTTGGACAGGTCACTGTGCCCATCCCTCCATGGGGCTAATGACAAAGAGAAACTCCACGTTTATCAGGTGAATAGCAGCATGTGTCTTATTTGTTCTGGAGGATATGAATTGTCCCATTAAAAAACAATTCTGGCTGGGCACCTGTGGCTTAAGCAGCTAAGGCGCCAGCCACATACACCTGAGCTGGAATGTTCAAATCCACCCTGGGCCCGCCAAACATCAATGATGGCTGCAACCAAAAAAATAGCCAGGTGTTGTGGTGGCACCTGTAGTCCCAGCTACTTGGGAGGCAGAGGCAGGAGAATCGCTTGAGTCCAGGAATTAGAGGTTGCTGTGAGCTGTGATACCTCCACACTCTACCCAGTGTAGCTTGAGGCTCGGTCTCAAATTAAATTAAATTAAAAGGTCTGGGAAAAAAAAAACAAACAGAAACAAAAAGTCTGTCTTCCTTAAGGGAAAAAAAAAAAGAGCTTACTCCATTCTACTTACATCACTCACTTACATTGCATTATTTTGCTCTTATTTTGTGCTCAAGATTTTTCTTTCTTTTTCTTTCTTTTTTTTTTTTTTTTGAGACAGAGCCTCAAGCTGTCACCCTGGATAGAGTGCCATGGCATTACAGCTCACAGCAACCTCCAATTCCTGGGCTCAAGCGAGTCTCCTGCCTCCGCCTCCCAAGTAGCTGGGACTACAGGTGCCCGCCACAATGCCCGGCCATTTTTTAGTTGCAGCCATCATTGTCGTCATTGCTGTTTGGCGCCTGGCTAGATTCGAACCTGCCAGGTTAGGTGTACGTGGCTGGCACCTTAGCCCATTGAGCCATAGGCGCCCAGCCAAGATTTTTTTGTTCTTG
>CAUYON010196344.1:0-14557 GCA_963573935.1 Arctocebus calabarensis
AACAGGAAGCTGTATACTCATACAAAAACATGGAAGCTAAATAACCTTATCCTGAAGGATAGCTGGGTTGTAGACGAGATTAAGAGAGAATGGAAGAAAAAGTATTCAATGTACTCAGCCCTACTATGAAGCTAATTTATAGCTTTCATATGAAGGCTATAACCCAACTATAGCAGAAGAACGCGGGAAAAGGGGCAAGGGAGGGGATGGGGGGGTTGGGGTGGAGGGAGGGTAAGTGGTGGGGCCACACCTACGGTGCATCTTAGAAGGGTACATGCGAAACTTACTAAATGCAGAATACAAAAGTCTTCATACAATAACTAAGAAAATGCCATGAAGGCTATGTTAAACAGTTTGATGAAAATATTTCAGATTATATATGAAACCAGAACATTGTACCCCTTGATTGCACTAATGTACACAGCTATGACTTAATGATAATAATAATACAAGAAATAGCAGAAGATATTAACAAATGGAAGCAAATGCATGCTCATGTAGGAAGAATCAATATTGTTAAAACATCTACGCTTCACAAAGCAACTATAGATTCAATGCAATTTAAGTCAATGCATTAAAATATCAACCTCTCACTTTAAAGAACTGGGAAAACAGTACTTCATTTTTTATGGAACCAGAAAAACCTCTGTATAGCCAAGGGTATTCTTAGTAATAAAAACAAAGCTGGAGGTATCACCCTACCAGACTTCAGGGTATATTACAAGTCCACAGTAATCAAAACAGCGTGAAAATTGGCACAAAAATAGCAACATACACACATGAAACAGAACAGAAAACCAAGAGATGAAATCTGTTTCTACTTGCCATCTGATCTTTGATAAATCAAACAAAAGCATACAGTGGGGAAGGGAATCTTTATTCAACAAATGGTGCCTGTAGAACTGGATAACCACATGTAAAAGACTGAAACAAAAATTGACTCAAAATAGATAAAAGATTTAAATTTAAGAAATGATACAAATCTTAGACGAAAGTGTGAGAAAAACCTTTGATGATATTGGACTGGGGAAAGATTTTATGACTAAGACGGTAACATCCATCACAACAACAAAACTAACAGATAGGACTTATGCTCATCATTCCTGATCATCAGAGAAATGCAAATCAAAAACACTCTGAGATATCACTTAACCCCAGTTAGATTAGCCTACATCACAAAGTCTCAAATGTCTTCATACAGATGCTGGCACGCGTGTGGAGAGAAGGGCACTTTTACACTGTTGGTGAGACTACCAACTAATACAGTCTTTTTGGAAGGAAGTATGGAGAATCCTCAAGGAACTCAAATTAGACCTTCTATTAGATCCTGTAATCCCATTACTAAACATCTACCTGAAAGAAAAAAAAAATCATTTTATCATAATAAGGACATTTGTACTAGACTTTTATCGCAGCTTAATTTACAATTGCCAAAATGTGGAAACAACCTAAATGCCCACCAACCCAGGAATGGATTAACAAGCTGTGATCTATGTATACAATGGAATACTATTCAGCCATTAAAAGAAGTGGAGATTTTACATCTTTTGTATTAACCTGGATAGAGTTGGAGTACATTCTTCTTAGTAAAGTATCACAAGAATGGAGAAGCAAGAATCCAATGTACTCAATTCTAATATGAAGGCAGTAGATGATCCAATAGATACCCACATAAGAGAAAAACTCAAATGAATTGAAGGTGGGGGGGGAACAAGGGAGCAGGGAGAAGGGATGGGGGGGTTACAGTGTATGGCACACCTCTTGGGGGTGGGACACAATTCTAAGAGGGACTTTACCTAACAAACGCAAACAGTGTAACCTAATTCTTTGCGTCCTCAATGAACCTGAAACAAAAACATTAAAAATGAAAAAAAAAAAAGGGTTATTTTGAATTAATCAGGTGGGCACAATGTAATCATAAGCAATCAATACTACAGTGATGAGAGGTGAGAAGAACTTGATCTGCCAATGCTGGCTTTGAAGATGGACTCTGAGCCAATGGAAGCAAGTGATAAAGGGAGAGGAAATAGATTCTCTGTTGCGCTTCCAAGAAGGCATGTACCTTGCCAACAACCCCCTTAAAACACACACACACACACAGTGAGACCCATGTTAGACTCCTAACCTATAGAATTAAGAGATAATACATTTGTTCTATTTAAGCCATTAAGTTCGTACTAATTTCTTATAGCAGTAATGGGAAGCTAAAACACCCTCTGATCTGGGTAACTCAGCTATACTTTCTACAGTGATAAAGAATTGATGTTGAAGGTCTGCCCCTATACAAGGAGACTAATTAGTGTGGGATCCCATTGGAAAACAGACTTCAGGGACTGACTGGCTTTACCACCCACTAGCTGTGTGCCCCTGTGAAAGTCCCCCTCACTTTTATCAGTGTCCTCATATTTGAAATGAGACTAGAATCATTTACTTGGTAAGGTCTGTGTGAGAAATGAACAAGATAAGAAATCTCAAAGTGTAACATTTTGATGTCGTAGTACCCACAATACCACACAGGGCACTTTCAGAGGAGGAGAGAAGCCCAGAGAAAGATCAACTCGTTGGTTGTTCCTCCAACCAAGAAGCTGAAATCAACTTGATGATTTTGAGGAAATTATTTTGAGGAAATGAAGAGCTGCAAACAAGACAAAGGCAAACACCTGTCCCCTAGCAAAACCCCAATCACATACCTCTGGAGGCAGCTTTGCAACATGGTCTGTGCTCAAAAAGCCCCAGTACATAGGAACATCAGTCAATAAATTACTACCAGAGCAGAACAGCTTCTCACAAGAGTGGTTTGGGGTAAGTGATTCTACTGATATCATTTAAAAGTACTCAAACCTTGATACCAAAACTAGGTACCAAAGAAAACTACAGACACATATCACTAATGCATAGAAGAGCAAAAATACTCAAAAAATCTTAGCAAATAAAATTCAGCTACACATCAAAAAAAATTATTTATATGACCAAGTAGGTTACATCCCTGGGATGCAAGGCTGGTTCAACATAAGTAAATCTATAAACACTAATTATCTACTCAAACAAAAGTAAAAACAAAGACCATATGAGTCAACACTCAAGAATATAGGTATAAGCGGCCCTAGTCGTCTATGGCCATACCACCCTGAACGCGCCCAATCTTGTCTGATCTCGGAAGAATATAGGTACAGATGGAACATCTCTCAAACTGATAGAAGCCATCTATGACAAACCCACAGCCACTATCATAATGAACAGAGAAAAGTTGAAAACTGGAACCAGACAATGACGCCTACTATCACCACTACTTTTCAGCACAGTGCTGGAAGTTTTAGCCAATGAAAGCAGGCAAAAGATATTTAGGGTATCCAAATGGGAACAGACAATACGATCCTATACTTAGAAAACCACACGCACTCAACCTGAGACTTCTTGAAGCTCAAGAAATACAGTAATGGCTGGGCACAGTGTAATCCTAGCACTCTGGGAGGCTGAGTAAAAAGCAAGACCCCATCTCTACTAAAAATAGAAAAACTGAGGCAAGAGGATCCCTTGAGCCCAAAAGTTATAGGTTGCTGTGAGCTATGATGTCACAGCACTCTACTCAGGGCAATAGCTTGAGACTCTGTCTCAAAAAAAAGAAATACAGCAATGTTTCAGGTTTTAAAATCCATGTATATAGATCAGTAGCCTTCACGTACACCAACAAAAGTCAAGCTGAGAATCAAATCAAATATACAATATCCTTTACCGTTGCATCAAACAAAATGAAATACCTCAGAATATGAAGGATCTCTACAAAGAGAATTATAAATCATCAAGAAAAGAAATAGCAGAGGATGTTGACAGACGTAAGCACATACCATACTCATGGCTTGGAAGAATCAGTATTGTTAAAATGTCTAGACTGCCCAAAGCAATCTACAGATGTAATGTAATCCCCCTTAAAATACCGATGTCTTACTTTGAGGATCTTTTTTTATAACCAAAATTCACCTTTTATTTAGATCGAAATAAACTATACAAAACTGATTTTCTTCACCAAACATAACAGCGATATTTTCCGTATTATTTCTAGATAAACCACAAAAACACTTATTTTTGTAGCTTTTGCAGGTTTTGTTTATAAATCAAGATGAGGCAGTATACAAAGTCATGGAAAAAGACAGAAGAAAACAGTCACGTCAGTTGTCAGTATCCATGACCTCTGATTCCGTCAATCATGAAACAGAAATGGTTAATACATACCTGCTAAAAAGCTTAGGGAGAACAGGCTGGACAAAGGCATGTAAACAGCAACATCAGCAACAAAGAAATGGAACAGGAATGGGCTGGAGGAAGGAATGTAAAGAGCAACAACTCCCATGTGGAGTAACAGTGGGGGGCTCTTCCATTCAAACTTTAACTGTCACTTGTTCCTTTAAGTTCAGCCGATGAAGACAAAATCTACCCTGAAGGTAGGGTAACTGGCAGGATCACACCTACGGTGCATCTTAGAAGGGTACAGGTGAAACTTACTAGATGTAGAATATAAATATCTGAACACAATGACTAGGAAAATGCCATGAAGGCCATGTTAACCAGTTTGATGAAGGTATTTCAAATTGTATATAAAACCAGCACATTGTACCCCATGATTGCATTAATGTACAATCTATCATTTAATAATAATAATAATAATAAACACTACTTAAAAGAAGAAAAAATCTACAATAAAGTCCTCATATGGAGAGCTTCTCTCTGGTAATTTCTTTTAACTGTCCATGGATTTTTAACAACATGTTTAAAACTTCTACTAGTTTCAAATGTCAATCATTGGCTTTATTGTAACATTTTATAAAATGTATTTCTTCCTATCATACCTCCTCAAAATTTATTTCTTCAAAGAATTGACAACTCAATTTCTGAGGTGGGTCTACCGTGATAGAAAATGTTAGGTCTAAAATGACTCAAGTGAAACAATTTAACAGTGCCAGTAGCAGAGATCACAAAGAAGTAAAACATGGCACTTTTAATGCTATTTTCCGGAAGAACAGACAGGTCTTCCCAGCATGACAGCTCAACAGAGGCCATTCAAATAGGTAGATTAGAAATGACTAAAGTATTCAATGGAGGCAACATGCCAGCAGTTCTCAACCTATGGGTCGCAACGCCTTTGGGGTTCAAATGACCCTTTCACAGGGGTCACCTAAATACATCCCACCTATCAGATGTTTACATAATGATTCCTAACAGTAGCAAAATTTTACAGTTGGAGATCACCACCACATGAGGAACGAAGCCTGTATTAAAGAGTCGCGGCGGCTCAGCGCCTGTGGCTCAACAGGCTAAAGCACCAGCCACGTACACCTGAGCAGGCGGGTTCGAATCCAGCCTGGGCCTGCCAAACAACAATGATGGCTGCAACCAAAAAATGGCCAGGCGTTGTGGCGGGCACCTGTAGTCCCTTGGGAGGTGGAGGCAGGAGACTCGCTTGAGCCCAGGAATTGGAGGTTGCTGTGAGCTGTGATGCTACAGCACTCTACCCAGGGTGACAGCTTGAGGCTCTGTCTCAAAAAAAAAAAGGTTGCGGCATTAGGAAGGTTGACAATCACTGTTATAGGCAAATATACTCAGTGATTGAGTGGTCTACACACACCTGCAACTCTTCTTTTAAATATCAAATACAAGAGAAAGCCTTTAAAAATGTTTAAAGTCTCGGTTCGGCACCTGTGGCTCAAGCGGCTAAGGTGCCGCCACATACACCTGAGCTGGCAGGTTCAAATCCAGACTGGGCTCACCAAACAACAACGATGGCTGCAACCAAAAAGTAGCCGGGTGTTATGGCAGGCACCTGTAGTCCCAGCTACTTGGGAGGCAGAGGCAGGATAATAGCTTGAGCCCAGGAGTTGGAGATTGCTGTGAGCTGTGATGCACAGCACTCTACCCAGGGCAACAGCTTAGGGCTTTGTCTCAAAAAAAAAAAAAAATGTTTAAAGTCTCTTACGTTATTTTCAATGGTTTCTGAATTATCTGACTTAGTTGTATAGAGTTTAAGTATGTCTCCACCATTAAATCCAGATCATGTTTAATATCAATTTATGTTAAGCAAAACCAAGTTACTTGACCTTTGGTCTGTCAATGTGTTCCTCAAGTATGCTTTCAGATGCTTTTCTCCATTTTTATAACACTCATTTTCAACCTCCCTCATAGGAAGAATACACAGGACCTTTGGCAATGCATACACATTAGGAAAAAACGATGTCAGGCAGCCGAAGGGCTTCATAAATAGTGGGTGGAAACTCCGTATCTCTTCCTGTCTTTCCATTTGATTCTTTAACAATGAAGTTTGGCTGAAGTGTGTCAGGATTAGGTAAATCTTCTGTACACGTCAGCATATTAGTGTGTGTTCCCACCAGCAGTGCAGAAGTGTTCCCTTTTCAGTACATCAGAGGGTGTTCCTCTGATGTACTGAATTTGAGCTGACCCATGACTGAGGGTCCTAGAGATAAGCATCTAAGAGCTTGGAGGTGCTGCTCTATGAATAGACCTAATGTGTTCCTACGTTGAACACGTAGGTTTTCTTTATAGTAGCTCTCAGAAGTTAGTTGAGGTTCCAGGGAACTCATCTGAGTATCAAGTTTAGCGGCCAAATTTGTGGCTTCCTTAAACCAAAACTCATGATAAACTTCAATATTTTCCATCACTTCACTGAGTGAATACAGTATTGCAATCCGGCTACTGGTTGAAAAGAAGACATCGAAGTTTGCCCCTGGAGATTTTTCCCCAAAGGTCCTTGTGAAAGAGGACATTTTTAAAGGACAACAATAGTCACAATGAAATCACAATCTGTTACTGCGCGCTACAGAGGGCAATGGCTTGGCCAGCTATACAATTATTCCATCTAATAGTTGTATCACAATTTATACCATCTAGACATCAAACAAGCAGGAGGTCCACTAAAACTTCAAAAACATCATGCCTTCCTGTCCACCGAAAATGGCAAATTTCTTTCTGTTCTTTAGTCCTTTCTTGACCATTTAGAACAAACTTCTTCAATTGTTCCCAATGCAACAGATACTCCCATAACAGACTCTGATTTTGCCAACCACATATTTAAGGTACAGGAACAGCAAAGTATATAGAGAGCTTGGGGATATTTTTCTAGAAGTCTAAAAGCAACAACTTTCATTCTGGAAGAAAATCCACTGGACACAATGTAAGCTGGCCATGACAATACTCCATATTTAGCCCTCCCTTAGTTATTGCAGTGTGAAATTTCACAGCCAAAATTTCTGCAGCAGCTTCATAAGGCAGGAAGCCCACAAATTCCTCAGGTTATAAGATTCATCCACAAACTTCACCAGCACTGGGAGGGCTCTTGCTATGTCCACTACATTGTCTGAGAAGGGGAGAAAAGAGTGTGAGAGGAGGAATGCAACTCTCACAGACCTCTAGTATTATGCTTCTGCTGTATTTTTGAACAAAACAATGTGTTAACCACTGTTGTCTCAAAGTGCTTTCTCAGGAACTCCTTACCAGAATTTATCTGGCTCTCAAGCAGTGCTTGAAAGTTATCAGGCATAAAGAGTCCTTCTGGGGGTTCATCAGCCTCATGTCCACCTAGAGGTATGATTTGTTTTCCCATAAAAATCAAGATTTCAAATAGAGATTTTAGAGACAGGTGCACGGACTACAGACACATGAAAAAATGCTCATCATCCTTAATGATCGGAGAAATGCAAATCAAAACTACTTTGAGATATCATCTCATCCCAGTAAGATTAGCCCACATGACAAAATCCCAAAACCAGAGATGTTGGTGTGAATATGAAGAAAAGGGAACACTTCTGCACTGCTGGTGGGAACACACACTAATATGCTCCTTTTGGGAGGATGTGTGGAGAATACTTAGAGATCTAAAAATAGACTTGCCATTCGATCCTGTAATTCCTTTACTTGGTATATACCCAGAAGACCAAAAACCACATCATAACAAAGACATCTGTACCAGAATGTTCATTGCAGCCCAATTCATAATTGCTAAGTCATGGAAGAAGCCCAAGTGCCCATCAACCCCCGAATGGATTAATACATTGTGGTACATGTATACCATGGAATACTATGCAGCCTTAAAGAAAGATGGAGACTTTACCTCCTTCATGGTTACATGGATGGAGCTAGAACATATTCTTCTTAGCAAAGGTATCTCAAGAATGGAATAAAAAGTATCCAATGTACTCAGTCCTACTATGAAGCTAAATTATAGCTTTCATATGGAGGCTAAAACCCAATTATAGCACAAGAAAGGGGAAAGGGGCAAGGGAGGGGAGGGGAGGGAGGAGGATGGATGGTGGGAGGGCGATTGGTGGGATCACACCTATGGTGCATCTTAGAAGGCTACAGGCAAAACTTACTAAATGCAGAATACAAATGTCTTCATATAATAACTAAGAAAATGCCACAAAGGCTATGTTAAACAGTTTGATGACAATGTTTCAGATTGTATATGAAACCAGCACATTGTACCCCTTGATTGCACTAATGTACTCGGCTATGATTCAATAAAAAAAAAAAAAAAAAACTAAAATAAAATAAAATAAACAGGAAAAAATATTAAAAATAAAAAACAAATACAGATTTTAGATATTCCTTAATTTCCTTCTCTTTGAGGGTTAGCAATAAAATGCCCTCATCCTGTTCTTCACGACCCCCTTCTGCACTGGGGTTCTGAGCATTGCTGTTGGTTTCTGAGCATTCCTGGTTTCTTTATCTTTTGATTCCTGTTCAGAAGTTTCATCAATTTTTTTCTGTTTCAGTGTCCTGATTTCATCTTCACTCAATTCTTTTATTTGTTTTGTGTCTACCTTGTGGACTGTTCAAATGACTGGTAAGATCAAATATTGTTGGTATTGTATTATCTCAAAGAACTGTTCTATAAGGGCTAGTTCTACAGATCATAGAGGTCTTAAAGTGTTTGGCACATAATCAATAATGTTTATTTAGTTGATGAGGGGTTTATCTTCTAAGTCTGCTCTCCGTAATTTTTTACCTACTTCTGGCATCCTGCCAGATCCTGTGGGAACCTGAAGAAGGCCAGGTGGGACGGTGCTCTTCTGCATGCATTTGGGGGCAGTGCAAAAGTTTGACATTATTGCACACCCGCTGGCAGGCTGGCCAGCTTGTAACTTACTTTGAAGATCTTGAAAAAATAATTCTACATTTTCTCTAGAACCAGAGAAAATCTCCATTAGCCAATGCAATTCTACAGAAAAAAAAATGAAATTGGAAGCATCACATTATCAGACTTCAGGTTACACTGCAAGTCTACAGTGATCAAAATAGCCTGGTATTGGCATAAAAATAGAGACATAGATCTCTGGAACAGAACAGAGGATCCAGAAATGAAACCCAGTTTCTTATAGCCATCTAATCTTTGACAAAGTGAACAACAGTATTTACTGGGGGAAAGAATCCCTATTTATTTAATAAATGGTGATGGGAGAACTGGTTAGCCACATGGAATAGAATCAGTTTGGACTGTACTTCTCCCCACTCACAAATATCAACTCGGATGGGTAAAAGACTAAACTTAAGGCACAAAACTATTCAAACCATGGAAGGCAGTGTGGGAAAAACTCTTGATCCTATCAGCCTAGGGAAAAAAACCTAAAGACCTCACTGGCAACTGCAGCAGCAACCAAAATAAATAAATGAGATCTGATTGAGTTAAAAAGTTTTTGCACAGCTAAGGATACAATCCACCAAGCGGAAAGGACAACTTTCAGAATAGGAGAAAATATGTGCATGCTACAAACCCCACAAAGGGCTAATCACCAGGATCTACAATGAACTCAAGCATATCAACAAGAAAAGAACAAACAACCCCATTAAAAACTGGGCAATAGACAGGAATAGAAACTTTTCTCATTAGAACAGAAGAATGGCCAGTAAACACATGAAAAAATGCTCACCATCCCTAATTATCAGAGAAATGCAAATCAAAACCACTCTTAAAAATCACCTAACCCCAGGAGAATAGCCCAAATCTCAAGGTCCCAAAGCAACAGTTTGTGGTTCGGTATGAAGAGAGAATACTCATGTACCATTAGAGGAATTCCAAACTAACTAGGACAGACTCTATGGAAAGAAGTATGGAAATTCCTCAGAGAACTAAAAGTAAACCTACCCTTTGACCCTGCGATACCACACTACTAGGCATTTACCCACAGGGACATCTGTATTCAAATGTTTATAGCAGCTCAGTTCACAATTGCAAAGATGTGGAAACAACCCAGGGGCCCATAACACATGAATGGGCTAATAAACTATAGCATAGGTATACCACGTAATACTATTCAGCTATAAAATAGAGATTTTGCATTCTTTATGATAATCTGGATGGATTTAGAGAACATTCTCCTAAGTATCACAAGATTGTTAAAACAAGCATCACTTGTATTCAATATCAGTTTGAAAACAGGAAGTTGGCTGGGCATGGTGGCACATGCCTATAACCCTAGCACCCTGAGGGGTCAAAGTGGGCAGATTGCTTGAGCTCAGGAGTTAAGGGACCAGCATGAGCAAGAGCGAGACCCCATCTACACTAAAACCAGGCAAATTAGCCAGGTGTTGTGGCGGTGACTATAAGGCCAGCTACTTAGGGAGGAGGCTGAGGCATGAGGATCACTTGAACCCAAGGAATTCGGGGTTGTTGTGAGCTATGATGACACCACAGCACTCTACCCAGAGTGACAAAGTGAGAATCTATTAAGAAACTAGGAGATTAACAATCACAGACTCACAGGAGAGAAAAATCTCAATTAAATTCAAGAAGGGGAGAGAAGGGGCTTTTATAGCTTCCCACCCAATGGGTCCAATGCATGAATACACAGTACACTCCCTGGGTGTAGGATACAGCTACAACTCTGATTTCTACTGGTCATGTATAAATTATATAACCTAATGGTTTGTACCCTCATATTAAATCGAAATAAAAAATGAATAAAAAAAATGTTTAAACAATTCAAGAGTAAAGTGCAGGGACAGTGACAAAATAGAAGAAATCTTGACATAAAACAGTGAGCAACAGGTTAATAAGTAGAGTGAGTCTGTTGTACTAAATAAAGGAAAGGAGAAATTCTGATTTTAGACCAGTATCATTAAGCTGTTCCCCTTCCTCCTGTCTCATGAGTGCCCCTCATTGCTTATGGTGCCACAGGAAAAGAGAGGGCAATAGGTGTTTATATCCCAATAAGAAAAACCTGCTCAATAAATAGGCGACACATTTTCCCTTCCGATTTTCTATTATTTTTCTGCTTGCTAACCAGCAGGCTGAGCAGCAGCACAAGAACAAAATCCCTAGCTCTGACACGGGGGGTGATGATCATCTCATTGGGCCTTAGTTTTCCCACCTGTAAAGGGGAACAGAATAAGGTTCATAGCGGAAGTCTCTCAGAACCGTCATAATTAGCAGGGCCAGAAACACAGTAAGGGCCTTTTAGCTCAACTCTAAACTGGGGACATGATTGCTGTATGCAATAAGTGAGATTAACTGATGGTGGCACCTAGTAGGAACTAAAAAAAATTGGCACCTTCACATTTTTAATAACAGAATATATGGCGAGGAGGTTCAGGAACAGAAAGAACAAGAAGGAGGAAGCACAAGGCAGGAAGATGACAAAGAAGAATGCAAGTAACTGGTGAAGGGGAGAGGTGAGTTTATGCTTAGTAGCCTCTGCTTTCTCTACAAAGGCAAAGGTGGCATACTCGGCTAAGGATTGGAGAGACGGACAGGAACTGCGATCACAGAAAGGGTCAAAAATAGCTGATAAGGATAAAACGGGTTAAGCCAAGGTTTCCTGTACAATTCTTTTTTAAAATATATATATATTTTTTAAGAGACAGAGTTTCACTTTGTTGCCCTTGGTAGAGTGCCTTGATGTCACAGCTCACAGCAAACGCCAGCTCCTGGGCTTAGGTGATTCTCTTGCCTCAGCCTCTCATATGGGCACCCGCCACAATGCCCAGCTATTTTTTTGTGTCAGTTTGGCAGAGGCCGGGTTTGAACCCGCCACCCTCGTTACATGGGGCCGGTGCCCTACTCACTGAGCCACAGGCGCCGCCCTCCTGTACAATTCTTTACTGTAAAACTCTTCTAATTCACACAAGATATAAAACATACTCATGTACTATGGATAAATTGCACTTCAGAGTGTAGCCTTAACAACAGTGGCCCAATGCTGTATGCTGTGACATCACAGGGGAAGCCCTAGCAGGGGCTGTCTCTAGGAAAACAAGATAAACAGGCAAGCTTGCAGCATTGTACAGAGCACAGTGGGACTTTCCTGATGACTAAAAGCTCCATCACAAAAATGTCACCCAGACCTCTTACTCCTTCTAAAAGGAAAGCAAACTGATCAGCGCAAAATGATGTAATCTCAGGAGGGAAGACATCAGATCTTTTGGACATCAATCCAGCACATTCCTTTAGCAAATGAGAACACTAAGTGACAAAGGAATTTAAGGGCAGAGCCAGGAAAAGTTTTAGATGTCCTCACTTCCAAGCTTGGCTTCTTTCACTGCATTCTTCACACAGAACCTAACCACAGGCCTCAGGCACAACAGGCCAAGTGAACTGCATTTTACAGAAATTATTTGGCACCTGGACTGATAAAGGTCACCGTGAAAAAGTAAGAAATCTCACCTTCTTCCTTCCTAATATGTTTGCAAATTTCACCTTGAGGTATTGCCAGGAGTGATAGATGCAGTTAAATGAGTCCTACTACTCGGATTCTTTAAAAAAGTAAATCTAATATAATGTGGGCAGCTTCCCAGTTTACAGATCTACTTAAATCATAAATGTGGCGAATTGAAATCTTATGATAATCAGAAGGAATAAACAGGAAGACGGTCAAGTATAGAAATTGCTGGAATAAATCCCTTGCCCATGTACCTTGCGTAGCATGGACAGTTGGCAGTTTCCGGTCATCAGTTCTCTCACATGGCCATGAATTTGTAGAAGCTTCTAATAATGACCGGGCTAGAAAGTGAAGGGCCCATGTACCACAAGGAAAACAGAAAGAGACAGAAAAAATGCCTCTCTGAAAAAGGCAGCTAGTGGAAAACAGTCTTACTTTGCTCCAACAGCAAAAATTTCCTTTGAGAAACCACTGCAATGCAATGGTTTCTAAAAGTTCCTTTTAAAAACCACTTTGTAATGCACAGTACGGGAAAGTCACGCCTTCCTTCAGGTGCTAGGCTGATGCAATGTAGTCATGCTTCTAAATTTCTCTAAGACCAATCATAGAATTCTGTTAATTCTAAGTTGGCCCACAACAGGGTCAAATCACAGGAAGGGAGGCGTCACAAAACAGATTTCACAAACTAGCCGAACCATCACTGATCCTGCTGGGCTCAAGAGAGGAAGCTGCTGGGTGTGGTGGCTTAAGCCTGTCGTCCTAGCCCTCAGGGAGGCTGAAGCAGGAGGACTGCTTGAGCTCAGGAGTTGGAGACCAGCCTGAGTGAGAGTGAGACTCCCCCTCTCTACTAAAAATAGAAAAATTAGCCAGGTGTTGTGGTGGGCACCTGAAGATCCAGCTACTCAGGAGGCTGGGCCATAAGGATCACTTGAGCCCAAGAGTTTGAGGTTGCTGTAAGCTATGGTGATGCCACTGGGCTCTACCCAAGGCAATAGACTATGACTCTGTCTCAAAAAAAAAAAAAAAAAAGAGAGAAAGAGAAAAAAAGGAAGCTGTTTCTTTAGAGCCCTTTGTAGAAAGAATAGTTACCACTGGGGAAGGCGGTCGGTCACTGCAGTTGGCAAATAAGGAACAGGCATCTCTCCCAACTGCTCCTGAACACTGGCAAATAATACGGAAGATGAGATGCCAGGATAAAAACATATGTAAAGATCAATGGAGAAACAATCTAAAAAGTCTAACTGGAGCCATCAGCTTCGCTGAACTTTCAGAATGCTGACCCTGTTTTACATAGCAAAGCCAGATTCTGGGGACAGTGACTCCTTTTGACTTTTTTTTCTCCCCAACATATAGAACAGTGGCACCCAGTTATTGAGCAGGTTAACACATGCTAGAACCCATAAAGTTATTTTTAACTTTTCAAAAAGGAAGGCAAATTACCTGGGCACAGTGGCTTATGCCTATAACCCTAGCACTTCATGGGGCCAAGGTGAGAGGACTGCTTGAGACTATGAGCTCAAAATCACCTGGGCAACATAGTGAGACCCTGTCTCTATAAAAACTAAAATTAGCCAGTTATGGTGGCATGTGCCTGTAGTCCCAGCTAGGGATGTGGCTTGGGGGGAGAACTGCTTGAGCTACATAGTTTGAGGCGGCAGTGAGCTTTAATCAGGCCCCTCCAGAGTGGGCAACAGAATGTTAACCTGTATCAAAAATTAAAAAAAAAAAAAAAAACAAGAAAAGGACGGCAATTGATCCACTTGGCTCATACAAACAAAACATATATCAGAAGATCTTACGGTTGCATGACTAGGAAGAGACAGGATGAAATCTGATGTGACGGCGATACCTGTTATCTTCCTCATCTCCATCTTTCTGGCCAATCTGCTTTCTCG
>CAUYON010196345.1:0-14992 GCA_963573935.1 Arctocebus calabarensis
CTCAAGAATGGAGAAGCATGAATCCCATGTACTCAAGTTTGATATGAGGACAATTAATGACAATTATTGACATGGTGGGGGTGAAGGAAGGGGAGAGCAGAGAGAGGAAGAATGAGGGAGGGGTGGGGAAAGGAAGAGCAGGGAGAGGGAAGGAGTGAGGGGGATGGGGTCTTGGGGTCTTGGTGTGTGCCACACCTTTTGGGGGCAAAACACAATTGTAAGAGGGTCTTTTCCTAACAAATGCAACCAGTGTAACATGGTTTCTTGAACCCTCAATGAATCCCCAACAATAAAAATAAAATAAAATAAAGAAAAAAAAAGAAGAAAATAAGCAAAGGACCTGAATAGACATTTTTCCAAAGAAGACTTCAAAATGGTCAACTGTTATTTGAAAAAAAAATGCTCAACATCACTAACCATCAAAGAAATGTAAATCAAAACCACAATGAGATAATCACCTCATGCCTATTAGAACAATTATCATCAAAAAGACAAAAAATAAAAAGTGTTAGCAAGAATGTGGCAGAAGGCTTCTCATCCCCGAACCCTAGAGATAAGGTGCTTCAGGACTACCACAAGAAGCTGCTGGAGCACAAGGAGATTGACGGCCATTTTAAGGAGTTAAGAGAACAATTAAAAGAACTTACCAAACAGTATGAAAAGTCTGAAAATGATCTGAAGGCCCTACAAAATGTTGGGCAGATTGTGGGTGAAGTACTTAAACAATTAACTGAAGAAAAATTCATTGTTAAAACTACAAATGGACCAAGATTTGTTGTGGATTGTCGTAGACAGCTTGACAAAAGTAGGCTGAAGCTAGGAACAAGAGTTGCTTTGGATATGACTACACTATCATGAGATATTTGCCAAGAGAGGTGGATCCACTAGTTTATAACATGTCTCATGAAGACCCAGGGAATGTTTCTTCTTCTGAGATTGGAGGATTGTCAGAACAGATGAGGGAATTAAGAGAGGTGATAGAATTACCTCTTACAAAACCAGAATTATTTCAGCATGTGGGAATAATATCTCCAAAAAGCTGTTTGTTTTATGGACCACCAGGCACAGGGAAGACACTCTTGGCACGTGCTGTTGCTAGCCAGTTGGACTGTAATTTCTTAAAGGTTGAGTATAGTTCTATTGTAGACAAGTACATTGTGAAAGTGCTCGTTTGATCAGAGAAATGTTTAATTATGCCAGGGACCATCAGCCATGCATCATTTTTATGGATGAAATAGATGCTGTTGGTGGTTGTCAGTTTTCTGAGGGTACTTTAGCTGACAGAGAAACTCAGAAAACTTTAATGGAGCTACTGAATCAAATGGATGGATTTGATACTCTGCATAGAGTTAAAATGATCATGGCTACAAACAGACCAGACACACTGGATCTTGCTTTACTACGTCCAGGAAGATTAGACAGAAAAATACATATTGATTTGCCAAATGAACAAGCAAGATTAGACATATTGAAAATCCATGCAGGTCCCATTACAAAGCATGGAGAAATAGATTATGAAGCAATTGTGAAGCTTTCAGAAGGTCTTAATGGGGCAGACCTGAGAAAGGTTTGACTAAAGCAGGTATGTTTGCAATTCGTGCTGGTCATGATTTTGTAGTACAGGAAGGCTTCATGAAAGCAGTCAGGAAAGTAGCTGATTCTAAGAAGCTAGAGTCTAAATTAGACTACAAACCTGTGTAACTTACTGTAAGGTTTTTGATAAGCTGCATGACAGACATTGGTTTAATATAAAAATAAAATAATGTATATATTGGCAATAATCTCATTAAAAATGTATGAATAACATTATAAGAATTAGTAATTCAGTAATTCAACTCCTAAGTTAGATACAGAAGAAATATGTATGTTTGTTAATTTTGTGTTTATTGAACAAAAGTTAATGAAAGAAGAATGTGTTGAAGCTTTTTGTATTTGCTGTGTGAGCATTTTGTAATACATCAAAAATGGTTTGAGATGACTTGTTTCATATCATTTCTTTTCCTCACCCTAAAAAGTTGAATAAACTGATTCAGTGCTCCTACATAAAAAAAAAAAAAAAAAAAGAATGTGGCAGAAAGGAAACACTTATATACTGCTGATGGGAATGTAAATTGGTACAACCATTATGCATAATAACATAATTTTTTTCCCAAAATTAAAAATAGAACTATCATGTGATCCAGCAATCTCTCTACTGATTTATATCCAAAGAAAATAAAATCTGTTGTTCACTGTATCCTATGTTCATTGCAGCATTATTCACAATAATCAAGATAAGGAAACAGCATGATTGTCCATCAATGGATGAATGGATAAAGAAAATATTACAAGATATACAGACACATACACACACATACACACATACATACAATGGAATATTATTCGGCTATGAAAAAGAAAGAGATTTTGTCATTTGTGACAACATGGATGAGACTGGAGGACATTATATGCTAAGTAAAATAAACTAGACACAGAAAGAAAAATACTACATGATTTCACATATATGTGGAATCTAAAAAAATGTCAAATACATAGAAACAAAAACAATAACAGTGGTTATCAGGGGTGGAGAGAGGGACAGAAATGGGGAGATAGAGGTCAGAGGATACAAAGTTGTAATTATGTAAGGATGAATAAATCTACAAATCCAATGTACAACATCAGAACTATAATTAATATTGCATTATACAACAGAAAATTGTTAAGAGAGTAGATTTGAGGTGCTAGATACACACAGAGGTAACTATGGTGAGCGATGGAGTACCGATTTTGAATGCAGTTATCATTTTACTATGTATATCATCTTGTACACTTGAAATGTAAACAAAAACGATTTTAATTTTAAAAAATAGAAAATCAAGCCATTTGTCCAAGCCAAAGCCTGGGAAAAATACCCCGTTTCACAAGACAACAGAACTATATCCCGTGTAGAAAAGGAAAGTTTCCTGAAATGTCCTTTGTCCCTTCTCACACCATCACCCAAAACCCAAGAGTAGTTCTCTCTTTAATCTGTAGGCCACTTTCATTGTCCCCAAAACGTTCCCTCATTCCCCTTTCAATCCAGTCACCTCCCTCTACTCCCAGACCTTGCAACCACTAATTTCTTTACTGTCTCAATGGTTTTACTTTTTCTAGAATGTCATGTAAATAGGATCATACAGCACATAGTCTTTGGTGTCAGGGTTCTTTTACTTGACAGAGTGTCTTTTAGATTCTTCCGTCATGTTGCACATATCAGCAGTATATTCTTTTTTCTTTTAATAATTTTGTTGAATCATAATTCTGTACATTGGTGCAATCATAGGGCACGATTCATATACATTCAGAAATGTTTTGATCGTACTGTTACAGATAGCCTTCATGGCATTTTCTTGATCACTATATAAAGACATTGATACTCTACATTTAATCAGTTTCCCCAGTACCCTGCTAAGATGCACCGTAGGTGTGTTCCCACTAATTGCCCTCCCTCCACCCATCCTCCCCACCTCCCCTCCCCTCCCTTTCCACTTTCCCATAGTTTTGTTTTTTTATAAGGCTTAAAATTATACAGACGAAGAAAGGGAAGAACAGTACAAGAACAAAAGGAGATTAGAAACTTAGCAAGAATAAAAATGTTCAAATATAAGTCAACCTGCATTTTTACACCAAGTCAAGTCTGGTAGAGCTCTTTGACTTTTGGGACCATTTCCACGTATAACTTTTAAAATGTATTTTTAAAGGATACATTTGAACAGAATGTTCTCATACTAAAAAATATTATAAACCCCTTGAATAGAAAGTCCTCCTGGTGCTACTGGTCTATGATTATATATTATACAGTAGCTGTTATTATACAGAGTTGGGGGTACCATACATTTGTCTAAGTCCTAACCAATATGTTAAGTGGGCACACAGCTGCAAATTCATAAGTATTTCTTAACAAGACCACATTTTTCTAGTGTCTGTACTCACAAATGTCAGAAGTGGAATCTAAGGAAAGGAACATAATACCCTCTCAAAGTAGTAAGTTCTATAAAATTCCATGGTCTTTAAATCTATTGTCAAAACTTCCATTTATGAAACATCTGTTGGAATTGAGTACCTATGTCATTGGTTATAGAAATTTTTTAACTGCCCTTTCAAAGCCAAGACAAGAAATATGGCCAAAGAATCATTTCTTACAAAATCAGCAGTGGCAGAACTGTGAAACAATCTCCTTTTAGAAAACATCTGAGTGGCGCTCATGCAGCAATGTGTTTTAGATTCTTCCACAGCTTCAAATACAATGGACAGAGCTGGGTTTCCTTGAGATGGCATTTCAGTGAGACACTTTTAAATTCATTTTACACAGCTCTTATTAGATTTGTAAGAAGATACGCACTGTATAAGCACTCCATGGTCACTTGAGAGGAGAGTAGTTATGTGACTCATTTAACAGGCAATTACCTGTTTAAAAAAGACACAAATATCCTGTGTTTGACAGAGGCTATGCCTATATGACATGAACCAAATGTTTGAGACAATTGAAAAATCCTACCCTGAGATTGATTCTAAGTTCCTAGATAGAATTCACTCATCTTATATTGCTTGATAGAATGGCTGTGTATCTTGATATATTGACTGTGGTAGTAGTTACACAAATCTACACATGATTAAAAAATGCATTCAACTGAACATACTCTCGCATACCTCAAAGTACACATAAAACTGGTAAAAAGCTGAGTGAGGTTGGTGGATTGTGTCAATGTCAATGTTCTGATTGTGGCATCACATTAAAATAGTGAAAGATTTTGCCATTAGGGATGAAGTGAAGACCATAGAGCGTCTCTCTGTAATATATCTTACACTGCACGTTAATCTACAATTATCTCAAAATAAAAATTTTCAACATAGTAGTTGTTGACTGCATCTATTGATTTGGTGAATATCATCATTCCTCTTACATGTACTGGAAGATAAGAGTATGCTTCTGACTTCTGGGCAGGTGGGCTTCTCATGGAAGAATAATTTCTAAAAGTCTTGAGTGTTTAAGATTGCTACTGGCAATGGTAGATTTTGAGTTGAGATATAATTCTATTTTCTTGTTCTTCTCATGCATGGCTTAGAATATAGGCCAAGAGAGTTGAAAGGGCACTCCGCCTTTATTTCCGAGAAGTGCACTATGTTGTAATATGCTGGTGATTTTGTTTAGCTCTAGATCAGGTTGATGGAGACATTGAAGATGTAGCCTGACAGATGGGTCACTGGTTTCTTCCAAGAGTGTCCATGATGATTTCTATTCATGCTCTTTGCCACGTAACTTTGTAGACCTCTCTCTGTGAATGGGGCATTGTTCCTGCCCTTTGTTCTGGGTTTGGCCTTGTGGCTTGCCTCAGTCAAGATGTTGTTAGCAGACATGAACAAGCAGAGACTTGAAAATAATTTGTGGGGTTGTGCTTACTCTCTTGCAGTTAGGCCATCATCAGGACAAGAACATGCCCAGACTAGCCCATGTCTCCTAGTAGGAGGATCAGGAAAGTATAGAGCAGAGATGTCCCATTACAATGCTCCAGCAAAAGCCCATGCTGATGCAGAGTCCCCAGGTAACCTGCAGACCCACAATGAGGAGGCTCAGACCAGAGCAATGGCCCTACAGACAGACGAGCTCTATTCTAATAATATTTGTTTGATGCTGTTGAGTTTTGAAGTGTTTTTACACATACACTCATATGCAGTAGTAGTCAGCAACTATTATGTTATGACATGACTTACTGGATTCCAGATTGTGTCTGGGATCTGGAAGATTGGAATACTGGGGCAGTGGAGAGGTGAGCATATACTACTATTCCAAATTTGTAGAAATTAGAACATGAATTGTCACTACATAGAAAATGGACAGATATTCATTACTAGAGTTTAGGGAATAAGGTCTCCTTAGGACTCAGGCGTCCTCAAACTTTTTAAACAGGGGGCCAATTCACTGTCCCTCAGACCATTGGAGGGCCGGACTATAGTTTACAAAAAAAAAAAAAAACTATGAACAAATTCCTATGCACACTGCACATATCTTATTTTGAAGTAAAAAACAAAACAGGAACAAATACAATTCACACCAATACATGTGGCCTGCGGGCCGTACTTTGAGGACCCCTGCATTAGGTCATGACGTGAAATTAACCTGAACTTTTGAATGAAATTCATTTTTGCATAGACCAGGTAGTGGAACCAGCAGGAGGACATTAAAGGGCCTAAATCATAAGATCTGTGTAGAAAGAAGACAAACAGGTAGTTTTAGCTTTAATCTGAATCAGGAAGCAGTTTTTTTTTTTTTTTTTTTTTTTTTTTTTCTGGAAGAGCCAGCAATTATTTTAGGCTTTGTGGGCTCTGCAGTCTCTGTCAAAACTATTCAACATGTCTGAACAAAACCAGATGTAGATAATATGCAAATAAGTCAGTATAATTGTGTCCCAATAAAACTTTATTGACAGCATATATACAGTAGCTGGAATTGGCCACAGTCTGTCTTTTGCTTACATCTGATGTAGATCCTTGTAATCATATTATTGGATAAAATATTTAAAACTAATTCTTTGTAAAAAATTTATCACAATGGTGGCAAATAACGTGACATGTATGTCCAAATTTTTCCCTTTTGAACCTACAATAGACATCACAAATCTACCCAAGAATCTTTCTTTTGGTTTGGAAATGTCCTCTGAATTCACATCTCAGCAATCCATGCTATCATTATCAATCTATTATTGCTTGCAAGCTACATAATGGAAAATAGTGAAAAATACTTGTTAAATATCAATTCAAAGATTTCTCTTTTATTAGCCTTAAATGCCCCCCCAGAACTTTTAAAAAGCAATTGTGCATTTACATAAAATCCTTCTAACAACAAACTAATTATAGAGAAATATTAATTAAAAAACACATGAACTTGTAAGAATTGGTTCAGCCTATATTGTATTAAAGTATTTGACTTTAAAACTGCTTTTGAAATTATGACACTTGGATAAAAATACCATACCAAATGTAAAGATTCAGACTGAGGAGCATCTTGGTAAATGATTGGTAGATTTGGGGTTGAGATATAATTCTATTTTCTTGTTCTTTTCATGCTTGGCTTGGAATTAGGGACCAAGAGAGTTGAAAGGGCACCCTGCCTTTATTTTTGAGGAGCGCACTGTTGTAATATGCTGGTGGATTTGTTTAGCTCTAGATCAGATTGACGAAGACAGCACTGGAGTCCAACACTGTGAAAAGTGGAGGCATTGTGGGTAGAATGAAGAGAAGCTGTTTGTATAATTAGATGGGTTTCTTGGTGGGTTGCTCCATGAATTTAGCTACCCATATGTCTGTGGTCAGTGAGACATGATGTTGAGACTGATTGCATAAGAATCTCAGTGGCTAGTTTCCTGACCTCATTGGAGGTGAATGGAGTATTTGTCTCAGAGCTATGGAAGCTGCAGGTAGAAGAAGGTTTGAGGGAGAACTGTGAGCATTACAAGGTATTTTGAAGAAATCTGTCAAAATTGAAAACTATTTTCTCCTCAATGGTCCCATATAAATTAATAAGGATTATTGGCTGTAGTTTTTTGGTAATTTCATTTGAACTAAACCTAAATCATTGGTCACATGCTGCTGACACCTGCCAAGGTTTTTAAATTGTGAAATCAACTCCAAGGCATCATAGCTTCTAGCCAAGGGCTCTGTGTTAATGGGTTTCCTTGCATTTGGCATAATCAATAAGATGTGACATTGGCTTTCTAGTGTATGAGTGGGATTTCCTCCTTGCATTCTTTACGGGGTCCTCATCCCTTGGTAATGGCTTGTGAAAAGCATGAATTCCTCAGGCAATCCTCAAATCACCTCTCACTCTACATTACCATAGAGGAGGCCAACCTGTAAACTCGTGATTCATCACATGATTTGCTCAGTCTGTGGATAGGGCCGGTGAATTCTCTTTATACTGACACCTGGGGGATAGGTAGTAGAATGGGGTTTAATCTGCAAGCAGAAGGTGGTTCACACTTGAGCAAGGCAGTCATTTAATGATATAAATTTGGAAACATCAAGCAAAAGTTTGTGGGACTGCATGTGTGGTGAAAAAATTAAACTAGTTATCAGGAGAGTTTCCCCCCAAAGTCTTAGAAGAGGTGAAAGAATTATAAATTAATTCTTTTAAGTGAATTCTTGAAATGTTTTGATTCCTGCCATTGCAGGAAATGTTTTGAAACATCAAGGTGGATGAGGTTCCTCTTGTAGTGATGACTAACTCTTACCCTGGAGTCATAGGGAGCTTGGCATCTAGGAGAGTTGTGACTGAAGTTGCATCTCCTCAACTTATGCCCAACTAAAAGGGATTCAGGGAACAAGTGACACTAGTTACCCTGAGCAGAGGTTTACTAACATTCCTATCTGCTGCCACTCTTTCTTTAACACCTTTCTTACCATTCTCCACCCATCCACCCCATATGCACAGCTTTGAGCATGAGAATAAAGAGAAAGGACCTCTGCTCTCTATCTTGTTTATCTGTTTTGAACCCTCTCCTCTCCAACATGGCTGGGCCAGCATTCATGAGTGGAGCTCAATCCAACAGGGTCAGGTCTATAAACTGCTATATTCTCTTATCCACTAAATCTCAAGGAGACAATATCTGTTACAAGTACAGATACCTCCCATAATATCAAAACATGGAGTATCAAGACAGAACTTGGAGACAAGTTCTTGGGACAAAAATTCTATTAACCCAATCCACCAAGGACCTCTTTACTTCTAAAACTCTGTTCTTCACCCTGAATCCCTTGGAAAGGGGCAAGAGGAGTGCTCAGGGCTATGGGGCCAAGAGGTGGGGGAGGGATTAAAAATAAGGCAAAGGGTGTGTATGTGTGAGGCTTCTGGAGAAGTCTTTGCAAGACAAGGGCTGGATTTTGTTTGCTGTAAAGGCTTTCAGTAATTATGTTTCTCATATGACTCAGGCACTTGTTGTCTGGCCAGCTAGTCAAACATCTGTTTATAGAAAAGTGATGAAATATGCAAAGTACCACTGCTAATTGTATTTCTATCCCTTTCATTTTCTTTCCAAACTGGAAGCTCAGGAGCTTTTCTTATTCTTTTATTAAGATGAAAATGACCAGCAGGAGAAAAATGTGAAATTCACTGAAGCCTGAATGGAATGCAAGAAATTATAATTGTGAAATAGTGTACCTAATCAATAATGTTACTAAATTGAACTTCAGTGTCTGTTTGACAGCTGACTTAATATAACCTATAAATGAAGACAATACAGCTCGTCTGGGGAAACTCATTTTAAAGTTTATTAATGCTGTTTTCCTCTGTCTGTATGCCTGCTGGCAAATCATTTTATTTTCAGTGATAGAGTCCTACAGAACCCCATTACAGGCTATATAACCTATATTATGGCCCTTCTGTGTTACTGTGGGAGTGACACTCAGTCCATTCCCATCTGGAAACATCATTTGATGCATGGTATGACTGATTAGATGAAATGACCACTCTTTTCATAATGGAGTTTACGCATAGAAATTTACAGAGGCAAATATTCTGTTAACTTTAATATGCTAAATATTTACATCTTTATCAATAATCATATGGTCTTTCTCTTTCTAAAATCCTATAACTGTACAGTTTAACATAGTTGTCAACACAGTGTGTACATATAGTTTTGTGCTTTCACTTGCCTCAATCTAACACATCACATGCATATTTCCATAAAGGAATACACAATAGAATTTTAAAGCCCACAGATGGTTCAACATATTGACATATTTACTGAATATTTTAATACTTCTCTGTTCTGAAGCTAATATCTTAACATCTGCCAATTGGAAGTAATTTTTAACTGAATTAAATATGTATGTACTTGTTTCCCAAGACACACCAGCCTGAAAATTATAAGATACAGTGTTTATATTTTTCACAAGGAAGAGCCATTGACTCTGGGCTCCACCACTATAATTCTGATCCCCTCACCTCAAGTCCCATTCTTGCAATAGCAGAATTCTTTCGAGAGCTCACACATGTTCTGGTGTGGAAAGCCATGTCGTTCTCCTCTTTGCCTCGTATGACTCTCTGCTGCGTGGTGAACACACTTGATATCTTTCTTTTGCCCCTTTACTGCCTCAGTGACTTTCTGAATGTCAGTACAATATTTATGTCTCTGGCATGGTCTTAGCTATACTAACCTTCAGAAAGTTGTCTTGAAGTGGAGGAAGACAGGAAAAGTCTATCTCTTTCCACCATCGATAAAATTATCTTGCTGGTTCTCAGCATAGGACAGGCTTTTCTGCATGTGCTCATTTGTTCATGAAACTATAATGGGCAGCTTCTGTAGCTTTTGTTCTATGCATGGCCTAGGGGTATAGTGGTGTATGTGCAGGCAGAGTTTCTGCCTTGTGAAGGTTTGCAATTGTCTTCCATACTGTATATTAGCAGGGTTTTGTTTTGGGTTTTGGTTTTTATCTTACCTGCTTTGTCAATTTAATATTCCCCGCTACTTCTACCTTCCCTGAACATCTCTGAAAGTGACTATTTTCACCACACTGATAGCTAATCCATATCTCCAGGGCATCGTAATATACCTCCTCTACCAAGTGAGATCTCTTCCCCTCTAACATACTTATTGAAGGGTTAAGACTGTTACCGGCACTTCTTCTCAGCCTCATTTTTGGAAGTATTAAGGCAACACATCTGTTCGCTGCCTTCCTCATAGACTCTACCCAGGCACCAGGAATGCCTGTCGACACACCTAGAACAAGGCCTTTTTCTTGAATTTCATTATCTTTGTGCCTAAAATGTATGTAACATATTTCGATTTAAATTAAGTAATATAGACTCATGTGTTTCCTAGGTTAATGTAATGCAATATGATAGAATTGCTGAAAAAGTGTGCTATAGAAGTAAACTAGCTATTCATATTTGAGACTCCAGAAGCTGTGCCAGTATCCCAGCAGCCATTGCCTGTTACTCAAGCACCCTTCATTCGATGTTGATTGCTCAGCGAGGAGATGGAGGTAGATAGAAGGGAAGGTGAAGAGGAAAAGCAGCCACCGAAAACCACACAGACAAAAGCCTTTTATCTCACTTTCTTAAAATAATGGGCATCTCTTACCCATGAGTGCTTGGAGTGGAATATGGGAGAAGACTTGGTGGAGTACCTCAACATTCTGCACAATCTTGTGAGAGTAGAGAGGAAAGCCCAGCTTCCTCTTCTCTTTCAAAGAGCTCTTCCTTCCACTGAAATGTCTTGCATGTCCCCCAGTGTGCTGGCTTCTGCAGGGCAATGAAGACAAATAGGTCCTTCTAAAGTAAACCAGATGGAGCTTCTTCTAGGCTTTGACATAAGCAGAGGACCTTTCTTAAGTTCAACTCCTTCAAGTAACAAGAGGCAAAATTATGACGTTTCAGCTTGGAGAACATATTTTAAAGTGTCTTGCACACACATTGTTCTGGCATATAGTCAACCCATTGATCTCTTTCTTCCCATTTCTCTTCTTCACTTCCTCTTCTTGTCCTTCTTTCCTTATAAGCCTTTATTTCTCCCTCCAGTTATTAAGAAGATGACAATCTATTTTTTAAAGACAAAACTAATGTGAATGCTAAGCATATCTATATCCAAGCATCCAAATAACAACATGTAGAAACATATGGCTTCACAGAACAATGCAACCCTGCAGGATCTGATTGAGAAAATCCAATGACATTCATGGTAAGAGGAATAAAGCACAATATTCATGATAGTAATAATAAAAATACAATAACTTTTATTTTTTATTTTATTTTTTGATTAAGTCATATACACATAGATCATGTATACAATAATGTTTTTATAGGGTACAATGTGCTGATTTTATATACAATTTGGAGTGCTTACATCAAACTAGTTATTATAGCTTTCACCTCATTTATGTAATTATTGTGTTAAGACATTTATACTTTATCCTTAATAGATTTGACATGTACCCTTGCCATATGCGCCATAGGTGTGGTCCCCCCATTTATCCTCCCTCTATCAAGTCTCTCCCCTCCCCTCTCACCCTCCTCCTTTTCCCTCCTTCATCCTGGGCTATAGTTGTGATTTGTCTTTCATATGAAACTGTGAATGATTATAAATTGGTTTCATAATAGTACTGAGGACATTGGATACTTCTTCCATTCTTGAGATACTTTACTAAGAAGAATATGTTCCAGCTCCATCCATGCAAACATAAAGGATGTAAAGTCTCCACCTTTTTAAGGCTGCATGGGCTACTATGCAACCTCAAATGTTGACAGCTTAAAGGAAGAAAATAAAAGTATCTCTGGGACCTACCAGAGGGAAGGAAAAGTGCTTGGAAAATGGGAAATAGCTCTTAAGACCTGGTGATGTATCTTGACACACAAGGATAAGGAAGGATAGCTGTTCAGAAAAGAACTAGGTATTGTTCATAATGCTTACTAGCTACAAGGTACACCTGGCAATATCAAGACCACATTACATTTTTAATTTGAACTACACTAGTCTGTCAGGTCAGTCAAAGGCTAAAGTCCAGTTTAACAAATACCACTGAGTCTCTGACTCCTCACTGTTTCCTTCTTTTTCTCTTTTGTCTTTGTACTGCTTCTTCCTTTCCTTATCAAAGTGTGGTGTGATAGGGGCGGCACCTGTGGCTCAGTGAGTAGGGCGCAGGCCCCATAGACTGAGGGTTGGGGGTTCTAACCCAGCCTCAGCCAAAGGGTAACAACAACAAAAGAATAGCCAGGCGTTGTGGCAGGCGCCTTGTAGTCCCAGCTACTCAGGAGGCTGAGGCAAGAGAATCAACTAAGCCCAACAGATGGAGGTTGCTGTGAGCTGTCATGCCACAGCACTCTACAGAGGGCTACAAACTGAGACTCTGTCTCTATCTCTCTAAAACAAACAAACAAACAAAAAAAGATAGGTTACCTTTTTATTCTCTTGGCTTATTC
The DNA here is from genome assembly GCA_963573935.1 of Arctocebus calabarensis. Taxonomy (NCBI): domain Eukaryota; kingdom Metazoa; phylum Chordata; class Mammalia; order Primates; family Lorisidae; genus Arctocebus; species Arctocebus calabarensis. The sequence goes on from CAUYON010196345.1 coordinate 12,935, forward strand.
CTAAATTTTCCTGTAAAAAATTTATAGAAAGACCCACCAACCCAGGAATGGATTAACAAGCTGTGGTATATGTACACTATGGAATACTATTCAGCCATTAAAAAAAGGAGACTTTATAGCCTTTGTATTAAACTGGATGGAATCGGAACACTTTATTCTTAGTAAAGCATCACAAGAATGGAGAAGCAGGAATCCCATGTACTCAATTTTGATATGAGGACAATTAATGACAATTAATGATACAGTGGGGGTGAGGGGAGGGGAGAGCAGAGAGAGAAAGAATGAGGGAGGGGTGGGGAAAGGAAGAGCAGAGAGAGGGAAGGAGTGAGGGGGCACACACCTTTTGGGGGCAAAACACGATTGTAAGAGGGATTTTACCTAACAAATGCAATCAGTGTAACCTGGTTTCTTGTACCCTCAATGAATCAACAACAACAACAACAACAACAAAAATTATAGAAAGGATGGTGCTTGTGGCTCAAGAAGTAGGGCGCTAGCACCATATACTGGAGGTGGGGGGGTCCAAGCCTGGCCCCAGCTGAAACTGGAAAAAAAAAAAAAAACTTAAAAGGCTCGGGGGAAAAAAAAAAAAAAAAAAGGCTCGGGGCCTATGGCTCAAGCGGCTAAGGCGCCAGCCATGTACACCTGAGCTGGTGGGTTCGAATCCAGCCCGGGCCAGCCAAACAACAATGTCAACTGCAACCAAAAACTGGCTGGGCATTGTGGCAGGTGCCTGTAGTCCCAGCTACTTGGGAGGCAGAGGCAAGAGATTCGCTTGAGCCCAGGAATTGTGAGCTGTGAAGCCACAGTACTCTATCCAGGGTGACAGCTTGAGGCTGTCTCAAAAAAAAAAAAAAATTATAGAGCATGCTATTTGTGAGTCATCGTTTACATTTTTTTTTTTGAGATAGTCTCACTTTGTTGCCCTCAGTAGAATGCCATGAGATCACAGCTCACAGCAACCTCAAACTCTTGGGCTCAAGAGATTCTCTTGCCTCAGCCTCCCAAGTAGCTGGGACTACAGGTGCCCACCACAATGCCCAGCTATTTTTAGAGACAGGGTCTCGCTCTGGCTCTGGCTGGTCTCAAACCTGTGAGCACAGGCAATCCACTCACGTCAGCCTCCCAGAGTGCTAGGATTACAGGTGTGAGCCACTGTGCCCGGCCCATCTTTTACATATTTCTGACTTTAGGAGTTTGCTTATCTTCCTTAAATTGGAAAGGGGCAGGAAATGATTCCAAGGGTTACCTAGACACCGGAGTTCTGAGTATAGCCATCTGTGTAATTTCCTCTCTGTAGCCCCTTCAACATGATCAGTTCTGTGATCTTCCTCTCTTTCTAGTCACTATTGCTGCCCTTTGAACTCTAAGGCATCCTTTGATTGCACATTATTCTCTACCCTACCTTTTTTCCTTTATCATCTTATTTTTCTCCCTTTCCACCTTACTCCAGATTTCTCTCACTGCTCTCCCATATATGTACCCTCCCCATTTCCACTATCATAATTCTATTCTCCAGTCTTTTCACTCAATTAATGACATATCCTTATTATCATTCTCTTCCCCTTCCTCCAACTTCCATATAGCTGCTAAAATTATCTTCCTAAATGTATACATGAGGGTAAAGAGAGGACTTTCATCTATTTTAAGCAATTCTGTACTGTTTGAAAATTTGAAAACTTGCATGAAATACTTTTGCATTTGCATGAAAAAAATGCAAATATCATATTACTTGGCTGTTTAAAATCCTCCACTTTTCCATTGATCGCTGGATAAAATTCAAAATTCTTAATATTTTATGTTCCCTTGCCTCTGCTATTTCCTTAACCAGCTTGGTGAAGTAACTTCTTATTTTTTCCTTTTTCTTTCTTTTTCTTTTTTTTTTTTTTTTTTTGAGACAGAGCCTCAAACTGTCAACCTGGATAGAGTGCTGTGGCATCACAGCTCACAGCAACCTCCAATTCCTGGGCTCAAGCGAGTCTCCTGCCTCCACCTCTCATGTAGCTGGGACCACAGGTGCCCGCCACAACACCCGGCCATGTTTTGGTTGCAGCCGTC
>CAUYON010196347.1:0-17510 GCA_963573935.1 Arctocebus calabarensis
CCTCCAGCTCTTGGGCTCAAGCGATTCTCTTGCCTCAGCCTCCCGAGTAGCTGGGACTACAGGCGCCCGCCACAGCGCCCGGCTATTTTTTTGTTTTGCAGTTCGGCCGAGGCCGGGCTTGAACCAGCCACCTTCGGTATATGGGGCCGGCGCCCTACTCGCGGAGCCACAGGAGCCGCCCAAGAACACCAAGTCTCTTAAGGTGAAACTGCTACAATAGAGGGAAAGGGGTGTTACCTTAAAGGAGTACTTGCGACTTATGCGATCTTCAGGGCCCACCGGTGAGATCACATAGCTGGGCAGAGGGACACTCCCGAGGACTGCTTCTTCTCGGCTGTCTTTGAATGGAAAAACACATCAGAACCACCTTCTGGGCATCTTCCCTGGGCTGGTCTATCCACTGCCCTGCTTTAGGGTCCCTTCTACCTCCCAAGGACTACAGCAATCTCCTCTTAACTGATCATATATGTGTTCCCTGGGCACTTCTGTGCAATTTATTGCTGGAACCACAAAGGTAATTCTGATGGGGGGCCCTCTCCCCGAGAGGGGAGAAAGGCATGCAAACACACTTAATTCAACCAGCTAACTCCTGAAATTGAGCCGGTGCTCTGGGACTGAGACGCAAGAGTGACACACAGTCTGGGGATGTCGATAAGGCTTCAGAGGCAATGCTTAAAGTGTTTTCAAGGATGAGGAAGGGCAGTCTGGATGGAGCAAATCTCACAGGCCGTGTTACAGAATGTGTGAAAAATCCTATTTTCTACTTCTATTCTCTCCTTCCTCCAAACCATCTCCATTACCACAGGTAACTTACTGCCTAGAGACAGAGTTGGTCCTGTTGCTCTCCTACTCAAAGCTACTTGCTGATTCCCCACTAGATACTAAACAAAGCCCAAATTCCCCTGCCTATTTGTGACAGCTCTTTCATCTTGGTTCTTTCTCACCTCCTGAGCTTTATCCACTAGTACATTCTCCATGCAAGACTCACCTGGCCAAATTCTTCTGCTTCTAAAACTTTACTCAAGTTGTTTCCTCCTGTAGTAACACCCATCTCCTAAAGCTCTACCCAGTCATAAAAGCCCAACTCAAACCCTATCTCTCTCTTTTTAATGGAGATGCCTTGCTATATTTATTGTTACTTTTATGAGTCATTGTCATATACATATATAATTTTATAGAACTGTTATGACAATAATAAAGTAAATCTTGAGAGTAATATGAGTAATACTGATTAGTACTATGCTAAACCATCTCGAATTACATAGAAATTCTTGTGTTACAGTTACAAAGAATTGTTAATCTCTTCTTTTGCTTTAATAAGTCACTTCATATATTCCATTTCTCTGACATTACAGTGAGCTGTCACTCTTTAATTTAGTAGAATCTGGAAAACTAAATACAAAGTTTACTTGAATTGTATGTAAAGGCTAGTAAGTAGGAAAAAACAAAAAACCTTTCATCAAACTCTATCTCTTCTAAGAAGCCTCTCCCGGCACAGTGGAATTGTCCAGATTCTCCAACATGGAATTCACTTCTCACTCCCTCTCACCTGCCTAAGAACTATGGATGTCTTTTAAAGCACTAAAACACAGTATAGTCGCATCTTAACAGAAAGCTGTCTAAGGCAGCTCCTCTGGCTCAAAGGAGTAGGGCGCCGGGCCCAGACACCAGAGGTGGTGGGTTCAAACCCAGCCCCGGCCAAAAACTGCACAAAAAACAAAACAAACAAACAAAAAAACTGTCTATCTCTTCTTCCACATTTTGAGACCTCTTTCTCAACAATGCATAGTTCCTATTTTTATAGACTGGGGCTCCATAAAGGCTCAGATGGCCAATTTAATTCACTAGTTGCCTATCCAATATTATACAGGATAAATTCAGGTAACAGTTTACACCATACTTCTCATCAGTCCAGACTGCCCTAAAGGTGTGCCTATGTCCCAAGTGGGGCAGAAGCTGAGATGACGCTGCATCTTGAGATCCTAAGCAGTAGGCAAACTGGATTCTATGTGTTTGAATTCAATAGATTAAACTTCCTGTGTCAGGACTGGTAAAATTAGAGTCACCAACCACCCACAACTGCAAGAGTAAACACTTTGGCAAGGCAATAGGCTCTTATTTAGCTCAGGCCACCGGTTTAATCACTGAATTTGAGAAGACCACCATTTGTATCCCCTTCCCACTTGGTCCAGTATAAAGAGCCCTTGGTGGCTAGAGCCTCAGCTCACCTTTATAGTAAAACAAGCAATAGTCAGCAAGCACAAACCACCTTCTCTTCCACAGCCTCATCCCAGAACTGTCCTGCAAAGCAAAGCAAATGAGTCAGGGCAATATCTGAGCATACTGTTCCCCCTCTACAATCACATTCACCCGGATTCTAAAAGCAAGACTTGCCCATATTCACTCTTTCTTTTACTAAATTAGCTACTGAATAGCTATTCTTTGAACAGGACATTAAAATTCAGATTCAAAGACAATTTATCCCCAGGAGTTTATATTTTATTTTTGTCTCCTAGAAACTAATATAAGCTATCTTGTTTTAGAGAGCAAAATGTGAATTCAAAAAAATAGGTTTCCCATGAAGAAAGAAATCAGCTCTCAATAAAAAGGAAATTTGGATTTTTTTTTTCTTATTTAGGTGCTAAGCTATAAAGTATCTTCATTTATGCTAACTGGAAAATTGAAATTACTTAGGATTTAAAAGACTTTAAGTTATCTAATTAACTGAGGCAAAGTTCTAGTTGACTAAGCTCAGTCCTATACCACATGGGCCTGATTTTGCTGTTGTATTTTCCTTCCAGTCAATAAAAAAAGATTTGGATTCTCTTTCCTATCAAACTGTCTCATAATAAAAATCCATCTTTACTCAAATGAAATGTAAATCTTTCCATTTGCTAAGAGTGTTTTAAATAATTATGAATATTCAAAAATACTTGGCCAAGGTAGGAAAATAGCAATGTTTTAGGGTCAGTTTTCTCCCAAACCTTGGAAAACTCCAGAGCTTCCTTTAGCTTTAAAGATAACCGTTAAAATATGTCTTCCTTCTGCAACAGTTTTTGACAGCCTTGAATTAAAAAAAAACAAAAAAGTCGACAATTTCTCAACTTGAACACAATGTGGATTGTTCCTCCTTTTTTTACTAAAATGCTAAAATCAAATTTAACTTGATATTTTCAACAATTTGTCAGTTTTATCTCCTGCAAATCAACCAGATTGTGAAGGTCTTGGCACGTGGTATTTGCTTTGTTTGGAGAATTCTCTTCTGTCCTCCTATGCCTGGTTCAAACGTCACTTGCTCTGGGACGCGTCCACAGCAGTCTACGCAGATCCCTGTTACAGCCAATAAGCCCGGGGTAAGGGTAGGAGTGGGGGAGAAGAATTATTTACAAGCTCCTTCCTCTCCCTCTCCATTTCAAAGGAACATCCTTGGTTTAATGGGGACAGGGATACAAATAGGAGAAATGACTCTGGTAAGAAAAAAAGACAGGCAGATGTAAGAAAAGAAAGGGAAAAAGACCTGTGAGGGGAGAGTGGGAGCAATGAAGGATGATGCCAGAGAGTCTGACAAGAGACTAGAAAGCTGTTGGAGCTGCTGTGGGAACAGAACTAGGGAAGAAGATTCCAAGGGGACTTTGGGGATTTCTTCTGCGTGGTGTACAATCTAATTCCCTCCTCTGCCTTTCCACGAAGGCTTCACTAAAATTGCTATTGTTGCTATTGTGGGTTTTTTGGGTGTGATGCTATGGGCTGGAAGATGACTTAACACATAAGAGATGAGCTATCTGCTTCCCCTGGTAGATGAGCTTCTCGAGGGCAGGAGCCACGTCTTACTCATCTCTTGATACCTGCTCTGAGAGCACTTATGGGGCAAGTACTGGGAATGAATGAATAGCAGGAAGAGAAGAGGGGTGAAGGAGACATGGCCTCTGGTGTTGGGAACTCACAGCTCAACCATGGCAAGCGGACAAAAGGCAGATCAACTGGCCATCAGGTTAGTGATGACGGATGGCCTCAGCAAAGACAGAACCAACAGGACTTCCTGACTGATGATGCTGAACTTTCTACCCTGAGTGCCTGGGAGAGCAGTGGTACCTTCACTTAAATCCAGAAAAAGCAGTCTGGAGGAAAAAGAGAGAGGGCTGAGGAATTAATGAGCTGAGCCTGGCTGATGTGGAATGTGAGATAATAGTTACCTAGATATGTATGCAAGATAAAGGACAGAGGAAAAGATGGAATTTTTCAGCCAAATGATGATAAAGACTCTTTGACACCAGGAAAGCTGGCATAAGGTTGGCAGTAAGGCTGGATTCATGCTGACCCACCCACACTATGGCCCGGGTATGAGGACAGCCAATAGCTCCAGAGGCCAAAGTGATCAACTTAGTTTTGGGAAAGAAGCTACAACCACTGAGCAGACAGCATACTCATGAGAACAAACAGCAGCTCACTCAGCATGTGGACAGAATCAACCTGCGCCCCAGACAAACTCAGGAACAGAAAGCTTGCTGCCTATTCCTGGCTTCCTAGAGGAAGAATTGTTCCCTCCTCCACTCTCAGTCCTCAGCATGCTTACCTGCTTGTGCAGCCAACCCCTCACCACCACTGGAACATTGGGGTTCCTCCGAATTGCCTGGTCCCTCTTCCCGAAGCTGTGGACTTTATTGCTGGACTTTATAATCTACGAAAAAGTAGACTTGAACTTTAGCAGCAGGGGATTTAGGGAAGCACAAAAAAAGCACTTGCCCTTTAGGAGGGCTGCCGGCTCTCTCTCTGCCTTACTCTAAGCGGTAGCACCCTTTGATCAAAAGAACAGCAACCGCGTGCACAAGGCTACAGCCTTATAATTAAAAGGAGAGCCTAAGACCTAGCAAAACTCCCAGATGGGTCACAGAGAAAAAAATTTAAGGAGATTTTCCCATCAACTTTCAGTAGCAGCTGTTGGCTCTAATATGTCCTACGGCTTCCTGAAGCAAAGCTACCTTTTGGTCACAGATTTTGCCAATTTCCAGATATTTTCCCCTCCTATCTGGGTTCAGTCCCTCTTGCCAGGATGGTGGTTCTTTTTCCTGCTCCTTAGTCAGTGTTCCCACACCTTGAGTACAAAAACTTCTGGGCCCTTTCAGAGGCACTCTTCCTCAGGGCCATGTGTCACCAAATCTCCCAACCATGCCAGGAAAGTGAAGAACATACTCAAGGTCTTAGGCATCACTCCTGGGACTGTAGATAATTATCTATTTTCTTAAACAAGTGTTATGACTCCTCTCGGCCTCAATATTCTGATCTGTCATTTGGGGAGACTACTTCTTACTGGTCTCCCTCACAAAACGAGAGAAAAGATCAAATGGACTTCCTGTTACAAAGGGGCTCAGCAAAATATAAAAGAAGGGAAGGAAGGAACAAGGGGCCTGAGGCTTACCTTGGGTCCAGGCTTGGCCTCCAGGGTGGAAGTGGTCCCAGCTGTGGACGTTTCACTGACCATGCTGGACGGTCTTTGGTTTCTCTCTTGCTTTGACATATGTGGATTTGGCCTGTGGGGAGATAAGGGGGGATCCAGTGAGTAAGTGCCAAGGTGCAGAGTGGGAAGTGGAGTCAGATTTGTTCCAGATTGGAACTGGTCGCTGAGTTCCTTCTCTTTTGGAGACCACCTGATTCCAGACTGCAGCCAGAAGGCCAGGATGCCAGCCTACCCATATGTTTCAGAGAAATAAGAATGACAGATGGCATGTCTCTACAGCTTGACAGCCTGATACCCTGCAAAGGGATCCAGACTGTCTTCCCTGCCTATTGTCTTAAGGCCCCCATACTCGCTCCCTTTATCAGGTATCTGTGACGACTGTCCCATCTGATGGGGATGTACAGTCATACCACTTTTCTCAAGAAGCAAAGCAGTCCAAACCCTTTATAGACACACACCTCCATTTCCCTGGCTCCCAAAAGAAGCTGTTTATAATTAGCAACAAGGAATCACTAGCGCACACATCCACACCCCCAGATAACACAGAGAATCGCTTACATAAACGCCAGTGGGGCTTGCCTCCCAAAATAGACTACTCAACAAAGAGACCTATTCCGGGAGCACACTATTTGCCCCAAAATAGAGCCACAGGCCATATTAACCCTTTGTGCCATGCCTGGAGAGCAGGAAGAAATGAAACAAGCCTGGGGTCCCCACGAGGATCCCCAAGACTTCCCTGTCAGCCTCCAGCACCATGGAGCTTCCCCCTCAGAAGCTTCCCTGGGAGGGCTAGCACTCTGGCAGCATTTCAGGATGACACCCAGGAGACACCAGAGAGTCCTTCTCACCTACCTCCACAGAACCTCAACATTCGCCAGAGTGCAACAAATGCCTCCACACACATTCAATATCTGTCCTTGAATAGTTTGATGCCTAATTCCAAAGATCAGCAAGTTGTTCCCAAAACAGAAGTCTCAGGGTTTTGCCAATAGGCAACAGGATTCAGGCAACTCGAGACTAGGAAGACTGTAGTAAACTGAGGCTCTATGCCCGAAAAGGGGAGAAAATCTGCTCTGGAGGCCTGGGCCAGGACCCTGAGATGAAGCTGGGGAATCTGGGCAGGATGCAGCTAGGAAGAAGTACTCTGGATGTCTTTCACTCAGCTCACTTTTAGAGAGATGTAACAGGAGGAAAATCTTAGTTTGCACCCTGGAGATATGTTGCTTCCTTCAAAGACCACTGCTGCTCACAAGATAAATAATCCATCCTGCACCCTGAGACAGGATATCTTGCTCCATGATGGAAGTTCTCTGCAGAAGTAGCCAGGATCTCTGTGTGATCTCTAAACAGTGCCAGCAGCAGGACCACCATTGCAGGCACGCTGGGGACGAGACCAGCAGGATGCTTGGCAGCTAGAGGTGCAAGTCCTACCAGGCAGAAAGCGACTCCTTATCAGCTCAGGCACTCACTCCAGATTCCCCACCCCCAGCCTCCATCCCAGCCAGACTTTTGTTACTGTTCCCCACTCAGAGGCAGAATGTCACCACACTCTGTAGGCAGAGGCTGTGTGCAGTAAGAGATAATCACTGGTGAGGGGTGGCAAGGGGCTCAGAGTGCCTGCCTTTCCTTGTCCACCCCCTGCCTCCAGGGAGAACTATGTCCAAAACATCCTCCTAGAAACTGGACTTGCCTGACTCTTCTGATTTACAGAGGTTGAGACAAGGAAAGAGTTCTCAGGTTGCCTTAGTTATGCCAACTGTGTACCTCTAAGCAAAAATTCAGGATCAAGGGCCAACAATAAAAAAGAATTGTCTGAGATTTTTATCAAGTGTAATTTGCTCCCACTTAAGACACAAATAGAGGCTTATTATAGAATATTTGAGAAATATAAGGAAAAGCTGAGAGAAAAACATCACCCACAGTCCTGATACTGAAAGGGAAAGCATTTATAACACTTGGTATAATTACTTCCGTTCTTTCTTATGCCTTTTCTGGGGGGAGGGAATACGAGGAAGGCAAATAAAGGTGCTTTTTGTTGATATATAATTGTGTTTATACTATGTTTATGATTTTGTATCTTCATTTAAATATTAAATATTTTCTCCACTATTTTAAACTAATTCACATCATCTTAAATGACTACCTTATATTCCATCAACTGGATGTGCTATTCCTCTTCTGTAGGACAAAGAAAAGAGCATCTGCATTTGTGATTGTCCCAGGAAATCCAGGACAAATGGCCACTTTTATCACTGCTGTAGCTTACAATTTTGAACTCTAACTGTAATTGCCCTCCCATGCATCCCCCTGCCCGCCCTGACTTCTGGGATGCTGGCTGGGGACCTCCCAGCCAGGAGTATCAGATGAAAGGTGGCTGCCCCTATAGCCTTAGGTAAATGAGGAAAGAGGGTACACTCCCATCTAGGGAATCAGCAGGGAATAGATTTTGACTAGGAAGGAACTGGTTGTGTTCCTAACATCCATGAGAGGCAGTGGTAGGCGGGGGGATGGGGGTGAATGGGGAAAAACACACAAAGACAACTCTATCCCTCATAGACTATACCATTCAGCCACACCCAGAGAAAGAGAATCAGGAAATTAACTAAAATTCAAACTAAATCTCCCCCTAGAAGGGGTCTCTGCCAACAGGGAGCGTGTCTTCACCAGGGGTCCCTGTAGGCAGAGACAGCCCCCAATTCAAGCCAAGACTCAACTATTACCTAAAAGTCCCTGACTTGGCTCCCTGAAATAACAAGGCACACACAACTACCATTTGTCTAAGTAACAAGATCTACCCTCAGAGGCCGTTCCTATGGAACTCCTCAACATGGGTCACGATCTCTCAAGTCTTCTAAGGATGAACATGACTTTCAGAAATAACCACAAGTTATTTGGAATTACAACTAGTTAAAAAAATAAAGTGGAGGTCATGCTTGGGAATACCATTTGGTATCCAAAAATGAGTTTATGGAAAAGCTAAAAAACTGGCTTGATGGAAACTTTTAGAGATGGTTTACATCAATGGTTTGAGCAATGGAAACATCAATGGTGCGTGTGTATAGCCCCTTGAAGAGACAACAGTGAAAGAGACATCACTCGCTTGGATTCTAGTACATTTGCTTTTAGTCAGTTACACCTTACAGGTGTATTTCCCACTTAAGAGACTGGCGGGACAGACACTCATTTGTCAACACTCCTAAGACAGTATACTCCTCATAGAGTATTATACTGACAAGTCTCACCCAAGAACTGTCTCCTTTCCCCAGAGAATAGCTTGTGCCCCTGAGCTGAGCAACTGTGAAAGGCACTGAGTTCCTACCAGCATGACTTCAGGCACATTGAGTCACTCACTTCACATCCAGGGAGAAGAAACCAAAAAACATGCACACACAGACTCTTGGTGTCATCAAACAAAACGTATTAACTTAAAAGGCTGTTTGTCAGGTTTCTGTCTATCTGGATTCCCAAAGTACAGTGGGATACTCTGAACAAAGACCTCCCTTTCTTTGGGTTGGGCTACATGAATGCTGATTATTTTGTTGGAGGGGCGTGGGCTGAAGTTGGAAACAGTGAGCTAGAGTGTTAACTCAACTGCCTCACATCTGAAATGAACAAAAGAAGTCAGGACTAAATGAAATCAGTCTAGAGAAGCCCATTTGGAAGATGGCTAGATTCTACTCTGAACTTTGTCATGGATGCATCAGGTGAGCCTGGCCAGGAACTCACTTTCTCTGTCCCTTCATTCCCCATGCATAAAAGAGAGCCTCTGCTTCCTGCATATCGGGTACTAAATGCACGTAATGCTGACAGATGTAAGAAAAGAAGGTTATAAATAAAGAGCCACTTTTTTTGTTGTTGTATCTGAATTTAGATGAGTTTGGTTAATGGGATTGTCAAGCTGCCTCTCAATCAACAGTGTGAACTGAAGCAAACTGAAGTGGGCTCATGACCAGATTATTCCTTGTTCTTTTTGTCACAATAGGGAGGTCATGAAGCCAAGCATCACCAACCCTTAAAGACAGGTATGCAAGGCCAAGCAAGCTGAAGGACTGGGTATACTTGTCCAGAACATACTGTGTGCTAGGCACTTTACCTGCATTATTCTACTTAACCCTACAAAGTCAGTTTTAGCATCTCCATTTATAGATGAGGAAAGAGACTCAGAGAGATCAATGATTGCAAACGACAGAAGCTGGTCTTCGAAACCTGGCTTGGCCCTGAGAGATCGTCCCATGGCAAGTCCCAAGGTCTGAGAGAAGCAGGCATTTGCTCTTCTCAGCTTCAAGATGATCTTGGATGATCTCCATGGTCCCCTAAACCGAGAGGACCATGGGGTGATGGAGAGAAAGAGCCCAGCATACCTGGATCTCAGCCAAGCCATGCAGCTTACTGACTCCTCAAGTCACATGAATTCTCTGGACCTTGGTTTCCAGTTTTCCAAAATGGGTGAAAACCACCTCTCATCTCCCAAAGTAGTTGTGTAAATTGAAACAGCACTTTGAAAACCACGAAACATTGCTTGAAATAAAAAGCATTACTTACAACTGTTACTAGTGGAGACCCCAGAACTTAAATCCTAGCCACACTGCATTTTTATTTCTAAGGCACTTCTCTCTAGAAAGCTCAAGGTACAAACAATTAACTCTAAACAAAAATCATTTTCTGTAAACATCCCTATACACATCTTATCTGAGACTTTTTTTTGTTTGTTTTGTTTTTTTTGAGGCAGAGCCTCAAGCTGTCACCCTGGATAGAGTGCTGTGACATCACATCTCACAGAAACCTCCAACTCCTGGGCTCAAGTGAGTATCTTGCCTCTGCCTCCCAAGTAGCTGGGACTACAGGCACCCGCCACAATGCCCGGCCATTTTTTTTGGTTGCAGCTGTCATTGTTGTTTGGCAGGCCCAGGCTGGATTTGACCCCGCCAGCTCCGGTGTACGTGGCTGGCGCCTTAGCCTGTTGAGCCACAGGCGCTGAGCCTGAGACTTCTTTAAAGTATAGCAAGACTTGGCTCCCACTCTTCCCGGAGGAGATCACTAAGGCCAGAATTATCAAGGATATGACAGGAGGTTAGAAAGCTATGGGGAAACAGTAAACCTTTACTGAGAAGATCTCAATAAATGACATCTGTCTTCATTAATTCCTTTCTTTTCCTTCTTTCTTTTCTTTTTCTTTTTGAGACAGAGTCTCACTCTGTTGCCCTAGATAGAGCGCTGTGGTATCGTCATAGCTCACAGAAAACTAGAACTCTCAGGCTCAAACAATCCTCTTGTCTCCTGAGTTGCTTGAACTATAGGCATGTACTACCACACCCAGCTAGTTTTTTCTATTTTTAGTAGAGAAAGGGTCTCACTCTTGGCTCAGACTGGACTGAAACTCCTGAGTTCAAGCAATCCACCCTCTTTGGCCTCCCAGAGTGTTGGGATTACAGGAGTGAGCTACTGTGCCCGGCCTTGTCTTCCATTAATTCCCTGAAAAAAAGTCCCCCAATTTATGCTCCATCCTCAAAGATTCTACACACAGAGAGCTCAGCTAAAATTACTGATATGATAGGAGGGGTGAATGAGAAGAGGGCACATTCTCAAAAACCAGCAAAAATTTTAAGGAGCTTACACCCATCAAATAAGGGTGTGGGAAAAGGAATGAACAATGGAAATTAGAAGACAAAAAGAAAGTTCTTATCCCGAACAGGCAGCTATCTCCACACCCACTTTTCCCAGAGAAATAGAGACATACACATACAGACCGCCAACGCTCACTGTAAACTCCCAACACCCCAAGGGGAGGCTGTCTGATACTGGTTTTCATTCAGCAACTATGGCCTCATTACTCAACTATGACTTACTGTGTTCCTTCCCATCACCCCTCGCCTCTCTTAAACACAGGTTCCAATTTCTTCCCTCACCCCATTCTGGGAACTGGAAACCAGAAGCACCCCTCACCAGGCATGAAAATAACTGCAATGAGCCTTGTGCTGAGGCCATTCCCCTGTCAATATCAGAAAATTGCCCTGAACGTGGCACAAGTCCCTACCCTGTTGTATGGCCCTGGGCTGGTCTCTTCCACTGTTCAACCTCTGTGTCTTCATCTGTGCAGGAGGAGAACCAGACTGTGACCCCTCCTGCTCTTTCCACCTCTGCTTTGCTGTTGCAGAGATGCTACAATTCTAATCCACACTCCTCAGAAAGACCCTTCTAGTCTATCTGCTCCTCCTGGTTTACAGCAGACATTTCTCTCACTAGACGATGATTTTCTAACGGAGATCTGAGCAGTTCAGGGGGAGGTAAAAGAAGAGAAGTCACAGGAAGAAAAAAAATTGTTTGCAAGAAGCAGCTTCCCTTCTTCATGCAACAAAGCCACCACTACGGCGTTTTTACTCAGCACAGACAGAGCTGAAGACAGGGTTGCTGTGTGGCAAAGACTGTATCCGCAGTGCCAGTGCCCTTTGAAGCAGCAACGCCAAAAGCCAAGCCAACACCCAGGTGTTTGAACTCAGGTCCTCATCACCATTTCTTCCCCTACCTGTGACTATCACAAATACTACCTCCTAGACCACGGAGGAAAACTGAACAGTCAAGTTTCTGCATCTGCTTGCCAGGTGTTTCCATGCTTCCTCATTTTTTTTCTGCTGCCATGGCAACCAAATGCAACAGGCAAAGCTAGTCCAAGACTGCCAATGTCTAGAGACAAGGTGCTGGCTATATCAGCTGCAGACAGCAATGCATCAGCCTCACAGCACAGGGCTTAGTAGACAAGCACTAGGGCAGACTCCTCTGGGAGTTCAGGAGTATCCCCGTGCAGTGCTCTAAATCTCTCAATGCCAGCTTTACCAACTTATAGCTGCAGGAGGAACAGGAGCAGCAGGAGATACCCCACCCCCCAGCCCATCTCCAGTACATGCTTCGGCAAAGTCTGCAAAATGAACCCCCTTTAGCAACAAGGTCAAAGATCAGGAAGATAATTCTTACCTTCAGCAAGGTAATATCTTGCTAAGTGTATCCTCTAAACACCCCTTACAACATTCCAGGCAATTCCAACTTGTGTTTCTTTTCCAAATAATGCAATGAGAAAACTGAAGGATGCTCAGACCTCAGTGGAAGGAACAAGCTAAATTCACTGGGATGCTGGGAAAGGCAGACCAAGCAAGGGTACCCTCCCACTCAGGAACCACCACGGTGATCTTGCATGCCTTGCAAGTGGCTTCTCAGCACAACCGCAGGCTTCTGAACTTCCAAAGCACACACTCTCTCAACCCTAGGCCCCACCTCAACATCAGATGCTTGGCAGAGCTGGGGATCAGTGTACGCAGCCTGCTGTCAGTCAGCCGCCAGCGTCACTGCTCGGGAATGTTTCCCTCCTCTTCCCCGAGAGCTGCAGAGGCGTTTGTCAGCGGCTTCCTGGGCAGCCCAACGCTGTAGAGAAAACACTCCCGTGTGTGAGCACCAAACACCAAACCGCGTCCAGGAAGTACCCTGTGCCAAGGACTACCCCCATAGGAGGCCCCTGTGTGCGGCCCTTTTGGCTACAAGGAGCCTGGCTTTAAGAGGAAAGAGACTTAAGGAGAGTAGCAAAATTTTCTGGAGAAAAAGAAACCTAGCATCTTTCTAGCAAGTGTGATGCTATTACAGACTAAATTTTATCACCACCAATATAAATACAATTAAAATCTCTATGCAGCAGTAGCCTACTTTGTGTCAACACATCAAGTAGGGCCAGGGAAGAGGA
The DNA here is from genome assembly GCA_963573935.1 of Arctocebus calabarensis. Lineage (NCBI taxonomy): Eukaryota > Metazoa > Chordata > Mammalia > Primates > Lorisidae > Arctocebus > Arctocebus calabarensis. The sequence goes on from CAUYON010196347.1 coordinate 13,182, forward strand.
TTTTCTCCTGAAGACCACTGAAATGAGAGGTGGTATGGCATAGTGTTTAGAAGAATAGCATATAGGACCAGACTACGTCAATTCAAATCCTGACTCTGTCACTTACTAGCTGTGTGACCTTCAGCAAGACTATTAACTTCTCTGTGCCTCATATACATAATAAAAATGGTATCTTCCTGATAGTATTTTCCTGTGAAAATTAAATTAACATAGGTAATGCAGTTACAAGTGTATCTGGTAATTAATTCCTCTAAGTGTTAGGTATAAAAATAATAATAGTAGGGCGGCACCTGTGGCTCAAAGGGGTAGGGCACTGGCCCTATATACCAGAGGTGGCGGGTTCAAACCTGGCCCCAGGTAAAAACTGCAAATAAATAAACAAAAAAAATAATAATAGTAATACTACGTAATATTATAATTTTAAAAACCAACTCTAATTTTAGGAGGTAGATTACTTCATCTGATGCTGAAGATGAAATTCTGGATCCTGAAACAAGGGAAAATATCTTTCTTAGAAAATTATGGGCTGGGTTGAAATTTGCCCGACTACAACTTTCAGTCACTGATCTGACACCTGCCCTAAGCAGCCACATGATAAATGTACCCCACTTTCACCTGCCAGACCTTGTTGAAGACTTTTACCATATCCTCCTTCCTCTTCTCTCCTATAGATCAATAATGATAGATCAAAGGACAGGAATTTCTAGAACCCCTCACCATGATGGTCCCCTCCTCGGGGGAATCTTTTTTTTTTTGAGACAGAGCCTCAAGCTGTCACCCTGGGTAGAGTGCTGTGGCATCACAGCTCACAGCAACCTTCAATTCCTGAGCTCAAGCGAGTCTCCTGCCTCTGCCTCCCAAGTAGCTGGGACTACAGGCACCCGCCACAACGCCCGGCCATTTTTTTTGGTTGCAGCCATCATTGTTGTTTGGCAGGTCCAGGCTGGATTCGAACCCACGAGCTCAGGTGTACGTGGCTGGCGCCTTAGCCCATTGAGCCACAGGCGCCGAGCCCTCGGGGGAATCTTAATTGCTCAACACCCCTCTTAAAATTTAGCGTCTGGAGCTTGACATGCCCTTGGTGCTCCACAAATTTGTATTGTATGAATGAATGAATGAACAAGTGAATGAATGAATGAAGTAATTCACAAACACATGATATATTAGAAATATTCTCCCCCATTCTCTATGCACTGTACTTTTATTAATACAGCCTGAGCTTATATTAGCTCCCCCAAAAGGCATTTCCTATTGGCTTGGGGGTGAGAGGTGCCCCCTGGGGCAACAAGGCTATAGAACCCATTGACTTATGCCCACTATAAGGTGGGTCTAACAAAGAATTAGGTTGCATACCAGAGAAGGTGAAATGAGAAAACAAGTACTCTAGTCCTGCAGAAAAAGAAAGTTGGGTGGCACCTGTGGCTCAAAAGAGTAAGACGCCAGTCCCATATGCCGGAGGTGGCGGGTTCAAATCCAACCCCAGCCAAAAAACCGCAAAAACAAACAAACGAACAGAAAAAGAAAGTTTTAGTGATAGGCTTAAAGGGTCCTATTTCCCTTGATAAATCTGGAGTGTGGGTTATTAAGAGTAATTTTAATGCTATCCAACAAATATTTCTAATTCTCTCCCAGGTACATGGTAGGTACACACTTCCCTGCTGTCCTTGATGTCAGAAGTGGTTCCTAGGAGGTAAATCTGGGTGTATTTCAAGAGGAAGCAATTTAGGTAATTGGCTGCAGCCTCTCTCTCTAAACTTATCTCCACACCCACCTTGACAAACCTCCACTACAATCCAGAAGTCTTACCCCTCTGACACCACCAGGGCTGGTCCTGCTCCCCTCAGCTGTAAATGACCCCCCTACATGTGCACGTACACACATTTATCTTCCTTTATCTAAATCCTCCCTCTTCCTCCAGTTTAGGGCTGCACTTCAAGAGAGCCTTCCTTCTCCCTCACCCCACTATAGTTAATCACCAAGTCCTGTCAATTTTACTCCCAAGTATCTCCAGCACCCATTCAGTTCTCTTCATTTTCAACTCTAACTCAACCAGTGCGGATCCCCCAGGCCTATCCCTAGGTCTCTGTCCAGGGTATGCACCTCAACTGGACAGATCTCTGTTTAAATCACAACCCTTCCGCAGATGAGGTAGACTTCCATGGTCCCTAAGCCAAGCTGGAGTCCTTTTCATCAACTCCCATAGAACCTTGTTTCCTCTAGCATGAACATCTCTCATTTGCAATCTCTTATTTCATTGACCACCTTCCCTACTCAACTGGAAGCTCTTCGCAACAGATCACATGTGTAGGAATCATCACATCAGTTCACAGAACACTTTCCTATTTTCCTCCCTCTCAAGGCCTAAACTGCTTTCTGCCTGTTGTAAGGAATGTCTGGTCACCCAGTGCCAGACACCACCTGAGATAAGCAGATACTCACTCCTAGGACATCTAGGAAAAGGGATTTAGAGGGAAAAGGTGACCCTTGATGGAACTGAGATTAATTACAGATTAATTACCAATTAATTAATTGGTAGGAGAAAACAGGCTACTTTCTCAGAACTGGTCAGAGGACAAAGTCTTTTGTTGAGAATGAGAAGAAAAGGAATTGTGTATAACAGAAGTGTTTACTGAGACGGGAAGTCTGCATTTTCTAGCAGCTTTTACTTGGTAACTAAGTGTTCTCCATCCAGACCTTAATAATGACGATGGCTATGTCTTCAGGATGTCTATGGAAAGGCACTGAACTCAGCAATCTCCCAAGAGCTTCTTTCTGACCTTTAGGATTTTATAAATGAATTCAATCTGAGCTAGAATTTGGTGAATCCACATTCCTGCTCTGTCTTGACACAGCACTTTTTCAATCTGGGAGACAAGACAATCTTTACCTTCCATTCATTCCTTCTCTGCTAGTATTAATGATTCCAAAATTAGACCCCCAACCCCAGACTCTAGTCACCATGTCCCATGGACTACCAGCATCAAAATAACTTAGCAGCTTCTGACTAAGCAGGGGCTAGACTTGACTAAATAAAACACCACACAGAGGCAGCACAGACCTTGAAGCCCAGCTCACCTGGGATGGCACCCTGGCTCTCTGCTTTTAGCCATGCGGCTCTGGGTGATTGTACTTCTTTGAGTCTTAGTTTCTTCATCTCTAAAATGGTAATGATGTTCTATCTCTCGGGATTACTGTATTAAATGAGATATGCCTGTAAAGTCACTGGCACAGAGCAAACATGCAAGGAATGTCAATTTTTACTATAATTACAGATTTATAGTGTTAAAGTTTCTAAACTGAAAATACTACACAGACGCAATGATATATTTGGGATTTGCCTCACAATAATCTAGGGCAGTGGTTCTCAACCTTCTTAATGCCTCCTAATGCCACTACCATTTAATACAGTTGCTCATGTTGTGGTAACCCCCAACCATAAAATTATTTTCGGTGCTACTTCATAACTGTAATTTTGATACTGTCATAAATTGTAATGTAAATATCTGATACGCAGGATGTATTTTCATTGTTACAAAGGGGTCGCGACCCACAAGTTGAGAACCGCTGATCTCGGGAATGAGAGGGAGAGTATAGATGGAATAAAATTACCCATGTTTTGGAAATTGCTGAAGATAGGCAATGAGTACCTTGAATTTATTACTATAGCTCTCTACTTTTGTGTATGTTTAAACTTTCCATCATGAAAAGTTTACAGGTGTAAGTACCGAGGAAGGGAAATGCTATAGAAATATATTATAAATAGCAGTTTTTTAAGATCATTTTTGGTTTAAGTAACTAAACAGAGAAAAAAAAGATTCGAAGAAGAAAGAAAATATTTAAAGCTAACATCCTTTATTAGCTTCCCCTCAAAATCCACCCTTCTACTTTAATCTCCCAAGCAGCTGGGACTACAGGCACACACCTCCATCCTCAGCTTCTCCTTTTTATTTATTTATTTATTTATCTATTATTAAATCATAGCTGTGTACATTAGTGCAATCAAGGGGTACAGTGTGCTGGTTTCATATAGAATCTGAAATGTTTTCATCAAATTTTTTAACATAGCATTCATGGCATTTTCTTAGTTATTGTATGAAGACATTTATATTCTGTATTTAGTGAGCTTCGCCTGTACCCTTCTAAGATGCACCATAGGTGTGGCCCCACCAATTACCTTCCTTCCACCTTAACCTCCCCCCTCCCCTCCCTTCCCATATTCTTGTGCTATAGTTGGGTTATAGCCTTCATATGAAACCTTTAAATTAGCTTCATAGTAGGGCTGAGTACATTGGATACTTTTTCTTCCATTCTTGAGATACTTTGCTAAGA
>CAUYON010196351.1:0-43740 GCA_963573935.1 Arctocebus calabarensis
GAGAGAGAGAAGGAGAGAGAGACAGAGAGGGAGAGAGAGAGAGAGAGACAAAGAGAGAGAGAGAAGGAGAGACAGAGACAGAGAGAGAGAGGGAGGGGGAGAGGGAGAAAGAAAGAGAGAGCGAGAGAGCCAGAGAGGGAGAGAGAGGGAGAGAGGGGGGGAGGGAGAGAGAGAGAGGGAAAGAAAGATTGAGAGAGAGAGCCAGAGAGAGGGAGAGGGAGACAGAGAGAGGGAGAAAGAAAGAGAGAGGGGGGAGAGGGAGACAGGGAGAAAGAAAGAGGAGAAAGAGAGAGAGAGGGAGGGAGAGAGAGAGAGGGAGAGGGAGAAAGAGAGAGGGAGAGAGAGAGAGGGAGAAAGAAAGAGGAGAGAGAGAAAAAGAGAGAGAGGGAGAAAGAAAGAGGAGAAAGAGAGAGAGAGGGAGGGAGAGAGAGAGAGGGAGAGGGAGAAAGAGAGAGGGAGAGACAGAGGGAGAAAGAAAGAGGAGAGAGAGAAAAAGAGAGAGAGAGAGGGAGAGGGAGAAAGAGAGAGGGAGAGACAGAGGGAGAAAGAAAGAGGAGAGAGAGAGAAAGAGAGAGAGAGAGGGAGAGGGAGAAAGAGAGAGGGAGAGAGAGGGAGAAAGAAAGAGAGAGAGGGGGAGAGAGGGACAGAGAGAGTAAGAGAGAAAGAAAAGAAGAGAGAGGGAGAGACAGAGAGAGAGAAAGAGAGGGAGAGAGAGAGAGGGACAGAGAAAGGGGGGAGAAAGAGAGGGGGACAGAGAAAGAGAGGACAGAGAAAGAAAAGGAGAGAGAAAGAGAAAAAGAGAGAGAGAGAGAGAAAGAGAGAGGGAGAGAGAGACGGAGATGAAGAGACAGATGGAGAGAGAGGGAGAGAGAAAGAGAGAGGGACAGAGGGAGGGAGAGGGAGAGATGAAGAGACTGATGGAGAGAGAGGGAGAGAGAAACCATGAGACAAGGAGGCAGAGACAGAGAGCGATTTTCAGGCCCACAGTGACACTGGATGTGGCTGGACCCCAACGGCCACCGCTCAGCTCTGTCACCAGGGACCATGTGCACCCCTCTGTCCCTTTTCTCATGCAGAAGTGGGACTTTTCAGGTTAGAACAGCATTTTTCACCTTTTTTTTTTTTTTAATCTCACAGCACCCTTGAACCAATAGTGAAATTTCAACAGCACACTTAAATTATGTTCATGGAAAAAAAGAAAAAGACTAGGAAAAGAGAATATTCTTACTGTGCTTTTTTGAACTTCTTTCAAAAATTAATGTAATTAACGATCTTTAAAAGTGTTCCTGGCACACCTAAAATCCTCTCTCATGGCACACCTGTGGGTTAGAAGATGAGGCTGGCCACTGAGTGCTCCCCACTCCCCCCCAAAGGTATCAGGTCCTAATTCCCAGAACGTAAGAATGTTACCTTACCCAGCACCCCGGCAAAAGGTATTGTTCAGACGGGATTCAGGGAAGGGCTTGACTGTGGGGAAATGTAATCTCACAGGGCCTGGTGGGCGGGAGGCAGGGAGCTCAGAGGAAGGGGAGCTGGCCATGTGTCCTGGGATGCACCTGTCACGGGGATGTGGCTGCAAGGTGATGGACGGGGGCAGCCTCCAGGTGACAGGAGAGGCCAGGATAGGGTGTCTCTGAGAATGTCCACATGCACCCTGTAACTTTCCCCCACTCAAGACTCATCTCAGGGAGCCAAAGCAGACAGAGAGTACATTGTGTAATTCTAAACCACTAAATGTGTACAAAGAATTGGAACAGGAGTACATTGTATCATCTAAACCACCACATGTGTGCAAAGAGTTGGAGAGAGACTACATTGTATGAGTCTAAACCGCCACATGTGTGCAAATATTTGGAGAGAGAGTACATCGTATCATTCTAAACCGCCACATGTGTGCAAAGATTTGGACAGAGAGTACATTGTAAGATTCTAAACCACCACATGTGTGCAAAGATTTGGAGAGAGAGCACATCGTATCATTCTAAACTACCACATGTGTGCAAAGATTTGGAGAGAGAGTACATTGTATCATTCTAAACCACCACATGTGTGCAAAGATTTGGAGAGAGAGTACATCGTATCATTCTAAACCACCATGTGTGCAAAGATTTGGAGAGAGACTACATCGTATCATTCTAAACGACCACATGTGTGCTAATTTGTTGCACCAGGGACCAGAAAAGTACTGCAGATGGTGGGATATCAGACACCCTTCCCTACACCTGGCACCCTCTGCAACGTCTCACCAGCATCCAGGCAGGCAATGGGAAGGACCAGGCCACAGCTCCCACTGTCTTTTTATTATTATTGTTATTATTGCAATTTAGTTGTGTGTTTTGTGTGAGCATGGTCCCTGCCACCTGTTTGTTTTGTTGAATGAAAACATCTTAGAATTGGAGGCAGCTTTGGAATCTGACCGGGAAGGCTCGTGATGCCTTCAGCCCACGGTTACTTCCTTTCTAATTTCCCACACTACGGGGCAGGGGACCCTGTGTGTCCAGCCTCCGTGGGTTAATGATGAGGAACGTGGCTCTTGAACTCTTGCAGCCCGTGGGGGCAGAGAGACCACTGGCAGGCGCTGTTTTGCCTAGAGGTCCATTCCTGCCTGCAATGCCTTTCAAACTGGGGCATTTTCTCATTAGGGTAAAATATCCCATTGCATTTTTTTTTTTGGCACAGGGACCAGAGTGATTGCTTCTGTCCCCGCTGATGTGATTAAAATAACAAAACCGGATAAGAAGGTTTTTAAAGTGACAGCCATCCCCATGACTTTCCTCATCATTTTCGGTGAGTTTTTCATCTTCTGCACGGTGTCCCACTTTGTAAGCAGAAAGGGGAAGCACAGACAGTTCTGCACCGGGGGAGATCTGTGGGTTCCCTGGAAGATGAAGCTTTTGTGGCAGGTTGGACCTTAGATTGCAAATCAAAACGTGGGACCCAGGACACACGAAGTGGGATAAATAACAGTCTTCATTCTGGAATCTGGGTAAAGAGGGAAAAGGGCATCGCAGGCAATTTCAAAGCGACAATGGGTTCTCTCTTGTTTTTATCTTGTGCTATAAAACTGAGACACCGTTTGGCCACAAAACAGCTGAGTGAGGTCCCCTCTGCTGGGGAAGCTGCAGAGTACCCAGAAAATGTAGGCCCTGAAACAGGTCACCCAGCTCTGACAGCAAGCGGCCTCCTTTACTAAATAAAATCTTGCATGCTGAGGATTAGGCCTAGGGGACTTTTTTCTTTTCTTATTTCAGCAGAAAAATAATTATTTCCTAAATATATTCCTTTGGTAAAAGACAGCCTCTCTTTGTGGCTCCGTACCCTACAAGCACCTGGAAAAAAAAAAAAAGAATCCCTCCACAAGGCAAATCTCACATTCCTACCCTTCCTACCCCCTTTGCTAGCAATGAGATTTTAGTTTACTGATGGGATGAATAGCCCAGGCCCTCACCAATGTTCTGGAAGAAAAACACCAAAAAAAAAAAAAATTAAGAATGAGAACAAAGCAACAACAAAAAACTGTTTAATTACAGTCGGTTCTGCAGTAAGACAGAACCGGTTCTGCTGAACTGATTGTGTATGATCTGTAGTAGAAATGTTTGGGGAAAAAAACTGGGTTTAGGTTTACAACATGAAAAACTTCATCACTGACACATTCTCCCCAAAAGATCAGAAATCCGGTAATGGTGGCAGCATAGTTTTGTAAGCAGCCGTACACGTCAACAAATTGGCCTTTTCATTGGACTGATGATGTGTTGAAAGTTAAATTAATGTGTTTATTTGTTATAATCCTATTTTTTTTTTCCTCCTCGTAGAAGAAAATTATGCTATGGCTTCTGCCTTGAATCTATTTCTTTTTTTTCTTTTTCTTTTTATAAAGCACATGGTTTTGGAAGTATTCGTTCCCTGTATCTCTTTGTGTTTGTCTTTACCCATATTATTAGCTCAGATAATGTTTCTGTCTTTTGCAGTCTTGGGATTTTCGAGTGCTGGCAGACAACGTCCAACTTGTATGTAATGCGAATCGTTCCCACGAGACTGGCTCCATCCGTATAAGACTGCAAAACATGAGCTACCACAGACAGTGACAGGCAATTCACTAACAGAGAATTAACTAACAAATAACAGTTAACGCTAATGAACAACAGTTAATTCTTTAATTCGCTAACCGCAAACGTGGGACCTACATAGAAATGACAATAAGAAAGTGATACATTGTGTTCAGACTGTAACTATAGGGTAGATTTCAAAGGGTGCTTAGTTTTCTGTCCTTTTGCTAATTGTATCGGTCGTTACATCAGTGGGTGACTTGATCTTTTCATTATCATCTTGTGTGGTGGGCTAGCCTAGGAACTCAACTTCTGTAGCTGTGTAAACAACATGACCATCTTGTATGGTGGGCTAGCCTGGGAACTCAATTTCTGTATCTGCATAAAAGAACATGATCGCCTTGGGCAGGGGATAGCCTGGGAACTCAATCTCTGTGCCTGTGTAAACAATATGATCATCCTACATGGTGGGATAGACTACAAACTCAATTTTTTAATTCATGTAAACATCATGATTATATGGTGTGGTGGGTCTAGCCTAGGACCTTAATTTCGGTATTCATGTGAACAGCATGATTATATCACGGGGTGGGCTAGCCTGAGACCTCAGTTTCTGATTTCATATGAACATCATGATCATGTTGTGTGGTGGGCTAACTTAGGACCTCAACTTTTTTAATTTATCCAAACATCATGATTATATTGTTTGGTGGGCTAGCCTAGGATCTCAATTTCTGCATCTATATAAGCAACATGATTGTCCTGTGTGGTGGGCTAATTTAGGACCTCAATTTCTGTATTCATGTAAATACTGCAATCACCCTGTGTGGTGGGCTAGCCCAGGACCTCAATTTCTTTATTCACATAAACATCATAATTATCCTGAGTGGGGGCCTAGCCTAGGACCTTAATTTCCGTATTCACGTAAACATCACGCTGATGTTGTGTGGTGGGCTAGCCCAGGACCACATTTTCTGATTTCATGTAAAAATCATGATCATGTTGTGTGTTGGGCTAACCCAGGACCTCAATTTTTTTTTTTTGAGACAGAGTCTCCCTATGTTGCCCTGGGTAGAGTGCCACGGTGTCACAGCTCACAGAAACCTCAAACCCTTGGGCTTAAGTGATTCTGTTGCCTCAGCCTCCCAAGTAGCTGGGACAACAGGCCCCCGCCACAACTCCAGCTATTTTTGTTATTGTTGTTTTCATTGTTGTTTAGCAGGCCCAGGCCGGGTTTGAACCTGCAACTCCAATGCATGTGGTTGGTGCCCTAAGCACTGAGCTACAGGCACCGAGCCTAGGAGCTCAATTTTTGAATTCATGTAAACGTCATGATAATATTGTGCGGTGGGCTAGCCTAGGACCTCTATTTCTGTATTTGTGCAAACACTACCACTGTGCAGGTGTGTTCAATCCTCTGATAGATCACAAACAGGCATAGGCAGAAAGAATTCAAGCCTTATTCTGGGCACATGGTGACAGAGAGAAAAATGACATGAAAATGGCCATTACTGACTCCTGGTAGTGTGATCTCCAGAACACCAGAGGGTAGCTTTTAATTGCAGAATTGGAGATGGTTTTTACCTCCTTGGAAGCAAATATAACGTGGTATTCCAGCATTTTATGAAAAAAAAGTAAAATCGTCTTAAACGCACAGTAGGCCTTCAATAAAGGCATAGGTCTATCTCCTAGGTCCTAAAAAAAAAGTCTGACTTGGGAGGTCATGGAGGGGAGTTGACAAAACCAAACTGTGCCTGGCCTTTTCCACACAAGGGCCTTTGATCCCTTCCCTCCACACGGTGCCCACTCATTCAAAGGAACCGGTTTGCTTTGCAACTATTTTTGGAGCCCTTTCGGAACTGCCTTCTCCAACCGTGGCTGTCTAGACCTTCCCTTACGCTCACACTATTTTGAGCTAAGAGCCATATTTATTAAATTGGCTTCTGAAGTTATGCCCCAGACTTGGCTCCAAAGGAAACTTAGGTATTTCCAAAAATCCTAGCCTGGGCTTGGGAAGGCTGTGCTTAGTGTAAGGGCACGGTGGCTGGACCAACCTGCCTTGAAAGATGGGGCCGCTCGCCTCCCTCCTGCAAGGGCGGTTAAAAAACAGGAGATGTGTCTGTTAGACGGTGGCAATGCTTGGAGACCCTCTCTCTAAAAGGACAAATAACCTTCTTCCTAGTGTGCCCTGAGCATAAGGAGTTACAAGGCCACCCCTTTATGTTCTGTTCTTGTTTCCTTTTAATTAACAGCTTCCATGTTTTTAGGACAAACCGGTGTGTGTGTGTAGGGGGCAGGGAACAACTGGTGGAAATATGATCTTTTTAGACATGGAATTACTCAGAAAGCATAGAAGGTGTTTCGGTGGTTTCACGGCATTCTTTTCCTCCTTACGAAGCCCTGGGATATTATTATTTTTTCCTCCCCCACAGCCTTCCCTCTTTCTCTTGCATCCTGAACCAGACAGACCCAGCTCCAAGGCGTGTGCCCTCACAGCCCCTTCTGGGTACAAATCACCTCTGTCTCCAATTTCACTCTGTAAATGGGATTTGACTTGACACAGCCGAGCTCAGAGTATCACAGGGAAGATGCACCTTGCTCTCCTCTTTCCTGTCAACACCTCCGAGCTCTCTCTCTGTTATCTCCCTGCGTGCCCACATTTTTTTTTCTTTTAGAGGCATCTGCAATGCAGACGAGTTTCAATACGAACATCTGTGGAGTGAGGCCTGACAAAAGCAGAAATAAAAGGATCTTAATTCCAGGGTGAGAGAGACAGAGGCTGATGATGAGGCCTTGGGATGGTTGGAGACACATTCCCTGACTGAGTTCCTTTTTTATTAAGAGAAAATAGCTCTCAAAGCAAGAGAGAGAGAGGGATTTCTAACCCTGTGCTTTTTATCTCCATGTTACTGGTCTTGGATTTTTAAAAACAGTTACTTCTGCCAAAATACCTTGTTTTGGGGGGGGGGATAGATAGAGTTGGAGGGGTTATGTAAATGGTGTGTGAAGTCCTGTGACCACAGAACCACCTCCTTCATTTTCACCCTCCCTCCAGCTCCGATACCTCCCTCTGGGGAAAACCGCATTGCCAGGCAAGCTGGCACCTCTGGCCACTTCTGAGACACCTGTCACTTCCTCTTCTGCTCAGCTTTAAACTTCTTTCTTGTCTGACTGACCATCTGTTCCCATGGGGTGGGAAGCCGCTGCTCCCAGGCTGAGCTCACAAATGGCTTCAGGATGGATCAAATCCACTCACTTCCATCAACTATTCAAAGCAGCTGAGGTTTCTTATAGGAATATGATATATTTCTTAGAGGAATTTTTATAACCCTTCTGGGTCTCTTCTGTAAGTCGGACAAAGGCACCAACCCCACTCAGAAGGCGTTTGGGAAAAGCACTCAACCCACCCAGCGTAACTTTTCTGCAAGTTTCTCTTTAAGGCGGAGGTACAGTCGCTGTTCGGAAGCTTTAATAACATCTACCTTGGTGCTGCCGTGAAATAACTTAGACTACAGAAATAATCAATAACTTCCAAAATGTAGAAAAACTGTTGAACCATTTTCTTTTTTTTTTGCCTTTTGCATGACTGATTGTCAATAGTTGCAAAGAAATATGTCAACATTTTAAAAATGGAACCTGTGTGGGCTTACAAATACAGATTTAGTACTTATCTTGTAATCGACTTAAAAGAACTTTAAAAACATGACGATGTTTACACTCTAATGAGAGCCAAGAACAGAAATATAATTTAAAACTTTGGGTTGCATGCCAATGAAATGGGTGTGAACTTTACACGCACACACATGCATACACTCCCCCAACAAACACCCAGGCAGCTCACGTCTGCGGGCAAAAGCATGGTGGTGATTGCTGACTGAGTTATTTTCTTGTGAACTTGGCCAAGTTACATAACCCTTTTTCTTCCAGGCTCATTTTTTCTCCTATTCCGTATAATTGGAATAATAATTACATCCACTTTGCCGTCAGGAGGATAACATACAACGTAAACAATATCATTTAACTTCATGTCTGGGGCTTAGGGAAACAGTTGGCAAATATTAGGTGTAATTATTACTTATGGGAAAGCATGAGTCTTTTGGCAATAATCCAACCTGCCTTTTTTGTTGCTTGCGTTTCTGTCTGATCAGTCTTCTCAGCTCTTTTTGAGATTATCCTTGTGCTTATTCAGTATTTATCTCCCCGGCTTGCAAAGAAGACTCCTTTGGGGATGGCAGTGTGTTAACACTGATAAAGTTCCCCTTTCTCTGAGGGATAAAATACCCAGTCTCTGTCATCTACATGTTTTCTTTTTTTTTTTCCTTAAATTAAATGATAGCTGTGTACATTAATGCGATCATGGGGTCCAATATGCTGGTTTTATATACAATTTGAAATGTTTCCATCCAACTGGTCAGCGTAGCCTTCATGGCATTTTCTTAGTTATTGTGTTAAGACCTTTATATTCTGCATTTAGTAAGTTTCACCTGTACCCTTCAAAGTGGTTTTAAGGGGAACAACACAGATGGCTGATATGGACAGGAGAAAAAAATGCACCAAATCTCCAGCCAGTAGCTGCCCAGCTGAGTGATCCTGGGACGTCAACCTGTCTTGATTTCTTTCCCTGAACTGGGAATGTGCGTGAATGGTGGCCTGGCCTTTTACCTGGACAGTGGCGCAGATGAGGGGCAGGTCCTTTGTAGATGACCAAACAGGCTCTGTGGACACGAGTTACTGTGCCTTCATTTTCTCTAAAGGGATCTGGGTCTTCCCTTGTGTATCTGGGGGGAAGGAGTTCTGTCTGTGTGTCTCGGGGTTACTTTCTCCCCCGAGAGAGTATTAATTAGCCGTCCACCTCATGCCTTCCTCAAAGCCTTGCCAAAGGATTTCTGAGTACCCACGTTTTGTTCTGATTCTGTGATGAGCCTTTCGGCAGAGGTGGTTTAATTTAATTTAATTGTCCGTAGCACCGATATGGATCCGGCCAGCTTCTAATGGGTGGAAAGGCGTTTCTCTGGGAAGGAGCATTCCAACACTGGAACCCGAATTTCACATGAGGGAAATAACCACTTCTAATGGGTGGAAAGGCGTTTCTCTGGGAAGGAGCATTCCAACACTGGAACCTGAATTTCACGTGAGGGAAATAACCACATCGAGGCTGGCAAGGTGCAAGCTCTAACAGATCATCAGATTCAGACAGGGCCTTGACGGGACCCTTGATAACAAGTGTCATTCGTAGGTTCATAATTTGCTTTGATTTAGTTAGTGGGGTTTTCATCTCCTTCCCAGATGAGCCCAGCTATTGGCTGACTCGCACCTTCTACGTCCGCCCCCACATGCACCTGCTAAAAGAGGCTTTTATTGTGTTCCGTTTCCGCACTGGACTAGCCGTGCTAGGTGTGTCTTGGGTATAATTTTGGAACCAGTTCACGTGCTGTTTGGGGGATGCCCTTGTGTAAAGCCCTAGTGGCATTTTCTCCTAGCCGGGTGAATGGCTTGGGAGGCACCACCTTTTGGGTTTGGAGAATCAATGTTCTCTCCCACTTCTGTTCAGTTAATTGTTCCTGACAGTGGGAAACAGCTGCGGGGCTTCAGACATATGTCAGAGATATGGGTTCACGGTGCTGTCGGAGAACATTTGGGGGCTGCGCTGTGCAAACCGTGGGCTGGGGGTTGGGGGGCACAGCACAGGGGCCAGCAGAGCTAGGCGCCCTAGGCAGGAACACTGCATCTTAGCAGAGGTCATCCCGCAGCAGCTAGCTACAAAACTCCCTAAGTACATACTTCTATCAAGAACATGTGTGTGCTGGGGTGTGGGGCAGGGGCGAGTGTCTCACAAATGTTTATTTTCACGTAATCATGTTTGAGAACCTTGCAAGGGTCTGTCCTCTCCTCCCCCCACAGCTGGGCCTCACACCTTGTCATCCAGAGATTCAAAAAAATCACTCACTGTCTCCACCCCCCCCACCCCATTTTTAACTGCAAGGAAAAAAAATAAATAAATAAAAGGGCATAAACACACAATCCCACCCCCCTACCCGGAAAGCAGACACTGGGGTTTTCTGCAGATTGCTGGGGCGTCTGGATTTTGAGTTTTCTTCTTTTACCCTGAAGAAGCTAGAACCTGTTCCTCAGGGAGGACCAAGTGAACAGGATTTCAGTGGACTTAACCAGGAGAGAACTGGATTTGAGCAGACCACAGCAGCAGTAACAGAGGCTGCCTTCCCCACCCTGACCCTAAACACCTGGCAGAGCGGCTGTCCTGATTATCAAAGGCAGTCACCCCAGCAGCCCGCAGGCGCATAAATTAGCAGCCCAGCTAAACTGCCTGGTTTTTTTTTTCCCCCCTCACATGTTCTTTTTTGCCGAGAAACCTTCAAAGGGAGGTATTTTTCTTGCTAACAAGATGAGGCATTGAAGTCACAACTGTTTCACCTTCCCAAACTTGGCTGGCACTCTTGCTGGAGAGCCAAATCTGGCCCATTCTTGTGAAGTTTGTCTGTCTGTCTTTCTTCCGGACCAGGCGAAAGGAAGCCTTGGCCGTCACCTGCCCCCTCCCCAGACTTTCGGTCCCCTGGGGGCTTCTGGAATATTTAGAAGGGCAAGCCGGCTTCCGACCTGGCTGGGATGTTGTTTTCCACGTCTTGCTGGAGACCTCCTTTGCCAACACGGCCCCTGCGCTAGTGAGTACAGCCACGGTGCGGGCCCCCAGGCAGAGCAGAGAGTTGGGGACCCAGCAGCGGCAGGGAGCCCGCGTCTCACTCGCGCACTGGCCACCGCGCCGGTGCCAGCTGAAGGCAGGAGCGCGTCGCGTCCTCCTACCCAGGGTGCCCAGTGGGTGGGACGGACCCGGAGGGCACCCGCGGGCCTGAGCCCACCCACCCCGCCTTGCACGCTTTCCCGACGCTCCTCGCCACCTCCTACACCCCCAAGGGGAATCCAGGGCGTAATGCAGACCCCGGGGACAGTCCCAGAGGCGTCCCGCGCCCTCCCCAAAGTTGTGGTCCCCCCTCGTCGCCCGCAGAGCGGCCTCAGGAGTGCACTCACCCGACCTCCCCAGTCCAACGCTGAAGGTCAAGGACAGGGGCCGGTGGCGGGCGCGCGGCGGGGCCCGGGGTGAGGGGCGCGGGCGCCGGGCGGGGGGTCACCGCGGAGCCGCTCACTGCCCATGTCCGGAGCGCTGCCCCTCGGGTCGGGGGCGCCGTCCGCGGCGCTCAGATGCCGTGGTCGCAATCCACATCCCGACAGATGTACCAGAGGATCACGTAGAGGATGAGGAGGATGGCGAAGATGAACAGGGCCACCAGGATCGCCTTGGTCACCGGCGAGATGAGTGACTGCATGGCCCCGGCGGGGCGCGCAGGCGGGCGGGGGGCGCGCGGGGGCGCGGGGCGCGGCGCTCACGACCCCCGAGCGCGCCCGGAGCCCGGTGCCAGCCCCGCGCCGCATCCGCAATGCTCCGTGCCAGGGACGGGCGCCCGCTGCTCGGCGGCCGGCGCGCTCGGGGGTGGGGCGGCTGCGCGCGGGGCTCCGACCGCCCGCCGGCCGCTCCCGGGGCCCCCAGCTCCTGGCGCTCACCGGGCCCGGCGGCCGCGGGGCTGGGCGGGCGGCGCGGGGGGCGCGGGGGGCCGGCGGCCAGGGGCGGCGGCCATGGGCGAGGGCGAGGACGAGGACGAGGAGCTGGAGGAAGGTGGTGCGCCGGGCAAGTCCCCGAAAACTTGGGCGGCGGCGGCGGCGGCGGCGGGGAGACAGCGGCCGCGCGGTGACAGGTGGAAGCGAGCGCCGGCCCCGCGGGGCGCAGCGCGCAGCCGTCCACGGGCGGCGGGGGGCGCGGGGGCGGCCGGAGGAGCGTGTGCGCGGGAAGGAGGCGCGGGGGCGAGCGCGGGGGAGGGGCTGCGGCGCCCAGGGGGTCTCCCGCCGCAGACGGGGAGGCGGGGCGGGGGGAGGGGAGCCCCCCAGCGTGCCCTCCGGGTCCCCCCTCTGCCTCTGCCCTTGGTGGATGTCTCCCCGTGTCTGGCTCGCGGCTGACCCGTCTTTCGGAGTCCCCTTTCTTCTCTCTTTCCAGCGCCCTGATGATGCTGTCTGGTTTGGGCGAGCTGCCATGTGGTCACAGGAGAAGGGGCACCTACTTGAGGGAGCCCCCCCCTTTTCTCTGTCTTTTGGGCATGTCATTGAACAGGGGAGGGGGTTTTCTGGGGACACGTTTCTCATTGCTGATGCCAGGCAGGAAGCGGCTGGGAGGGGGATGGGCGCCCAGGCAGGAGAAGGACTCAAACCCAAGGCACGGTCAGGGGTTCCCCGGGGGAGGGAGGCGGGGACTCGAAGTGCTGTGACAGTCAGGAGACGGTGCATCAGGTATCTGCCCTGCAAAAAAGATCTCCCCAGAGGGTGTCTCTGTTCAGCCTTTGGGGGTTGGCTGACCGTGGGCAGCGTCCTGGGGACACCCCTTTCCTGCAGGCTGACCAGTGCTTAGGGCTGACCACGAGGGTGAAAACACCAGCACGTCAGTGAGTAGAACGCAGAAGGTCAAAGGACCCAAAAGTCATGTCCAGAGTGGTAAGGGCAGTCGCTGGACTCTGGCCAGCCGGCCATCTGGAATGCTGGTCCTTTTAAGGGATGGGGTGCAGGTTGATTCGTTGGGCATGGAATATACATGTTTGGCATGGAAGAACCACAAGAACTCAGCTCCCCCTGCAAATAGAATGCGGGCCCAGAGAGCTCTGTGTCTGCCCTCCTGTCCCCACCACCTGTGGCCCCAAAGCCAGGCACCAGCAGTGGCCCTCTAGGCCAGACACGGTGTGTCCAAGGGACGCAGCTGCCAGGAGGTGACTATATAAGCTGCATGGTCATGGAACAGCCACTATCCAACACCACAGGGCGCTGGTAGGAAAGAAGAGCCCCCAGATTGGACAGACTTTGCCAGAGAACCCAGCTCTGTGGAGCCAGTGGCTCCAAACTTGACCTTGAGAGAGAGTGCGGGGCAGAGGAAACCACATGACCTGGCCCGGGTGGACTCAGCCAGGGTGCCGCTGAGTGAGGCTGCGGGGACCATGTGCCCAGTGCTGGTAGGAGATGGTGCTTGTGTAGCAAGGAAGAATAAATGAGGCCCTGAAGTTGGGCCTGAAGTCCTCCCACCTGGGGCTTCCATCCAGAGGGCTTCTCTGCCCCCAGGTGACGTGGGCAGGAGACTGGGCACCCTGCCCTGGGAACCTGAAGGAAATAGGTGTCCACAGGATGGTGTACCCCATTCCCCATGGCCAGCCAAGCCCCAAAGGGTTCAACAGAGACACACAAGGGGGAGATTTTCTGTTTTGCAGGGCAGAAAGCTGATGCATCCCCTCCTTCTGGGGCAAAGAGGAAGCCTTATATGAGGGTGGCTGCCAAGGCTTTTCACAACTCTGCAGTTAGCCAACAGTGTTGTAGGCCAGGCACCGTGGCTTGCACCTGTAATCCCAGCACTCTGGAAGGCCAAGGCAAGTGGATTGCTTGAGCTCAGGAGTTTGAGACCAGCTTGAGCAAGAGTGAGATTCCTATCTCTAAAAAATAGCCGGGCATTGTGGTGAGTGCCTGAAGTTCCAGCTACTCAGGGGCTGAGGCAAGAGAATCACTTGAGTCCCAGAGTTTGAGATTGCTGCGAGCTCTGATGCCTTGGCACTCTACTGAGGGCAACACCTGTGATCCCAGCACTCTGGGAGGCCAAGGTGGGTGGATCCCTTGAGCTTAGGAGTTCTAGCCTGGTCTGAGCAAGATCGAAACCCTCTCTGTACTAAAAATAGAAAAGCTAACAGGGCGTTGTGGCAGGTGCCTATAGTCCCAGCTACTGGGGAGGCTGAAGCAGGAGAATCATTTGAGCCTCGGAGTTTGAGGTTGCTGTGAGCCAGGCTGACGGCATGGCACTCTAGCTGGTGCAGCAAAGTTAGGCTCTGTGTCAAAAGAAGCAAAAAAGAGTGAAGCCCATGGTAAAGGCCTTGTAATCAGAGGCTTCTCCCGGAAACTTCAGGGATGAAGTCGTGTGTGTGCACGTGTTTGTGTGTGTGTTCTTGCAGTGAACTGTTGCTGGCATCCGTGGACAGGAATCTGACTGGCAGTGATACGGTGCCTTTTCCAGGGTTTCAGCTTCCAACTCTGAAATGAACCTGCATTTCTAGCCTCTAGCTGAAAGAAAAAGGATAATTGAATTTATATATTTCTACCTCTCCACACGTGAAAAGTTTCTGTTCCTTGGGGGTACGTGAAGGAGAAATGCCAGAGTTTCTGATTTTTTTTAAAAAACTTAATTCTGTCTTAAACAATCTGCCAGGCACACACCACATAGGCAAGGGAAAGAAAGGCGATATCTGGGCGGATAGGGAGAGGCAAGTGTCAGACGAGATTTATCACAATTCTCTTCTCAGCAAATAGAGTTTGATTTTTGATGTAAGGAGATAGACGAACATAACAGAGAGCTGGGACATAAATCTAAATCCACACGTTTACAGGCTGGTTTTCAACAGAGGCACCAAAAACTTATACTGGGGAAAAGACACTCTCGTTAATAAATGGTGCTGAGAAAATTGAAGAGCTTCTGCAACACGATAAAATGAGGCCTTTATCTCTCACCACAGACAGGAGAAAATCAGCTCAAACTGGACTAGAAACTCACATGTAAGACCCCAAACAACTATAAAACTACTAAAAAATAATATAGGGGTGACACGTCTGGGACATTGGTCTAAGCAAGAAAATATTGAACAGGCAGGCATCAAAAATCAAAACCCAAACTTTTTGACTCAATTCAAGATGAACTTTTCCAGATAAATCATGTCAAGTAAAAAAGCTTCTGCACAGCGAGCCAACTTGCAAAATGAGAGAAAATGTCTGTAAAGTATTCATTCAACAGGAGACTAATAAGTAGAATATGAAAGGACCTCAGATCAGAAGAAAGAAAGAAAACACAAGTGAGCCCACTGCAAAGAGGTCAGAGGCTCTGAACTGATATTTCTCCCCCTCTAAAGACACATCGATGGCCAGGCATATAAAAAAAAAATGCTCGTGGCTTGGTGCCCGTAGCATAGTTACGGCACCAGCCACATACATTCAGGGTGGCAGGCTCGAACTCAGCCTGGGCCAGCTAAACAACAATGATGATTGCACCCAAAAATAGCTGGGCAGGGTGGCACCTGTAGCTCAAGGAGTAGGACGCTGGCCCTATATACGGGGGGGGGGGGGCAGAGGGGGAGAATTCAAGCACGGCCCTGACCAAAACTGCAAAAAAAAAAAAAAAAAAAAAGCCAGAAAATTTGGTGAGAACCTTTATTCCCAGCTGCATGGGAGGCTGAGGCAAGAGAATTGCTTAAGCCCAAGAGTTTGGAGTTGCTGTGAGCTGTGACAGGACAGCACTCTACAGAGGGTGACATAGTGAGACTGTGTCTCAAACAGAAAAAAACGGAAAATGCTTGACAGCAGTAAGCATCAAGTGATTTGCACATCAAAGCCTCAAGGACAGACCATTTTCTCACCCTGGTTAGGATGGCTGTCATCAAGGGGAAGAAATCTAGTGCTGAGAGTTTAGAGGAAAGGAAACTTTTTTTTTTAATTAGGTCATAACTGTGTACATTACTGCATTTATGGGGTACAATGGACTGATTGTATATACCATTTGGAATGCTTACATCAAACTGGTTCACATAGACTTCACCTGACTTATTTATTTGCTGTCTTTAGACATTCGCCCTCTACTGTTAATATATTTGACACGTAACCTTGCAATATGCACAGTAAAGGAAGGTCCTACCCATTACTCTCCTGCCATCCAAGGAAACTTTTATACACTGTTGGGGGGAACGCAAGTTAGTGTGGCCATTATAGAAAATAGTACGGCAGCATCTCAAAAAAGTGAAAATAGATCTAGCAACCCCACTACAGGGCATGAATGCAGAGGAAAGAACATTGGCTTATTGAAGAAGTATCGGCACTTGTGTTTACCCTGTAGCCAACATATTGAATCCACCTGTGTGCCTGTTAACAGATGCACAGATAAAGAAGGTCTCCCTCCACGATAGAATGTTATTCAGCAATAAAACAGATTGAAATCTCATTATTTGCAACCACGTGGATGAACCTGGAGAGCCTTACGTGAAATAAGGCAGGCACAGAAAAATAAACACTCACATTGTCACTCCTAGCCACAAGCTAAAAAATAAAGATGAACTCCTGGCTCGATGTCTGTAGCTCAGTGGGCCACATACACAGAAGTTGGCAGGTTCGAATCCAGCCTGGGCCTGCCAAACAACAACGACAACTACACCTAAAAAATAGCCAGGCGTTGTGGCCGGCACCTGTAGTCCCAGCTACTTGGGAGGCTGAGGCAAGAGAATCGCTTAAGCCCAAGAGTTGGAGGTTGCTGTGAGCTGCGACGCCACAGCACTCTATCCAGGGTGACATAGTGAGACTCTGTCTCCAAAAAAAAAAATCAATAAATAAAGTTGAGGTCCTAGAAGGATAAAGTAGAATTGTGGTTATTTGTGGCTTGGGAGGAATAGGAGGATGAGGACAGCTTAATTAACCAATAACAAAATTAAAGCGACATTGGAGAAATAGCCCCCGTTAGGGGAACGTCATGAATTTTGTCAATTAATATTTATCATGCATTTTTGCATAGCTGGAAAAGAGGATTTTGAATGCTTCCAGCTCAAAGAAATGCTGGAGTTAATGCTTATGATAAATCACCCTGATTTGCTTATTACACATTTATTTACACATATGAAAATATCATTCTCTATCTCCAAACTGTGCATGGCCTAATATGCAGAGTCAGCTAAAAATAAAAGGGAAGAATGTGGACTGGTGTAAGATTTTGGTTTCCGCTTGGTCACTGTGTGTTACAAGTCATGTATGTAGTTAATCTAATTTCTGGAGAAGCCTTAGGCAGAGTGGGAGATCACGAAACAGAAAGGAAAACAGTTAAAGTTCACCTTCCTTCCACTTAAAACTCATAGCCCAGCCCTCGCTCTGGCCACAAATCCAGTCTGACTTTTTTGGTACCGTCCCCTGCCCAGGCTGCCTCAAAACGTGACCCCTCCTGGCCCTACTCCGTCCCATCTGAAACTGTCACAATGGCCTCTCGATCAACTTTTATAGAATTATTTTTGTCTGCCACTGTTCAATTCTACAGCAGCAACAGAGAACTAAATGCTGTGTGGGAAGGATACAGTCTCCCTGGAGTGAGCTATTTCAGAATCTGATAAGTGATCGCTTCCTAAATCCAAACTCTTGAGCTACCAAATACTCTTTCTGCTATGCGGGGACATGGTTTGGTTCCCCTGAGGGGCAGGGATGCACACTGGGGTGCTAATTTATCAACCCCAGTGTTTAGGGCTTGTACTTTTTAACCCTGTAAGTGGTTAGAGCTAATGCTTTTTAACCTGTGTACCTTTGGCTGAAGACTTTTATTACTCTTGAGCATGTAATGGAAAGTGAATGTCTATTTTAGACGATGCAGGGTAATCTGAACTTCGGAAAGGTAGCGTAGAGAAATGGATGGGCTATTTCTGCTTTGGTGGTGTACCTTTTTGAGACAGAGTCTCACTATGTAGCCCTGAGTAGAGTGCTGTGGCACCACAGCTCACGGCAACCTCCAACTCTTGGGCTCAAGGGATTCTCAAGCCTCAGCCTCCCAAGTGACTGGGACTACAGTCGCCTGCCACAATGCCCGGCTATTTTTGTTGTTGCAGTTGTCATTGTTGTTTAGCTGGCCCAGACAGTGCTCAAACTCAGCAGTCTTGGTGCGTGTGGCTCCTGTCATAACCCCTGTGCTAAGGGGTACCGAGCCTTTGGGGATGTTTCTAAACTACAAGTTTACAGCCAATTAGAGAATGGTTAATAGCAATGGAGTGAATGCAATAACTAGTTTTTGGTCTGATATTTCTGGAGACAAAGTGTTATTTTCTTGCTCAGGCTAGAGTGCTATGGCATCAGCCCAGCTCACGGATTCCTGAGCTCAAGACATTCTCTTTCCTTAGCCTTCCACGTAGCTGGGACTGCAGTTGCTCATCACAACGCCCAGCTAGGCTATTGCTTCTACTTTTATTAGACACACGGGGGTCTCACGCGTGCTCAAGCTCATCTTGAACTCCTGAGCTCAAGCAATCCACCCCCACCTTGGCCTCCCAGAGTGCCGGTATTACCGACATGAGCCACCATGCCCAGAACAAATTTTTTTTTGAGCAAGCAGAGGGATCAGAGAGTTTAAGTGAGCACAGAAACCGGTAGACCCAGTGCATTCATTTTTCATTTTAGCTCACAGCATCGTGTAGAAATTCATGGATAAAGAGCCCCCTCGGGCTTTGGGCAAAGCAATTGCGGCCAGGGAACATCCCCCAGTGACCAAATCACTCCCGGGTGATTAGAAGAAGTGGGGAAAACATCTCATCATTTCTGATTATCTGGCTCAGTATCTGCCTGAAAAACAGTTGGTCGTGGGCAAATGAGAATTTGGTGTAGACCTTGAGGAGAGAGCTATGTGGGGGTCGGTTTATGGAAGAAATCTATGCTTTTCCTTGAATGTGGCCCACATCTTTTGGGTATTCCTGGACGATTTTGGGTTTTCCTGGGCGATGCTGGGATTGGTCCAACATTCCATATAGAAGATGGAACATGTCTCCTGGGAGTTTTTGGACAGTCTTTGTCTGGCTTAACTCAATTGCCGAGAGTAATTAAATGATGATTGCCTCTCCCTCTGTTTCACTGGGAATGCTGAAAAGTCTATATTGTATATATCAGAGGAACCTTGCCCAAATTGTTGACACATTTGGAGCATTGCAGGCCTCGGGGGACTGGGTCTGTCTCCTGGACCTACACGTCGGATTCTCCAAGGTTCAAAATCATTACGACCGCACACCTACTTCCACGATGCACTTTCCTGAAACATGATTTGTAAGCTCAGTTACGGGTGCAGTGGGGGTCTGTGGTTAGGGAGTGTGTGTTCACATGTTATTTTTCTTCCTGATGTTTTTTCCTAATTTATTGTTATGTTAGGCGAGCTTCAATCTCTAGGTTAACTTAGGCAAAGGCAGCCTTGCTACTTTGTTTAATCAGGTGGAAAAAATAAAGCTGGTGCTAAAAACTGGAGAAGCCGATGGATTACAACTAACGATTCCAGAGTAGCTGGAGGTCCAAGTAATGTTTCCTCTGCTCAGCCCACGTGCCTGCTGCCGTTTGCCTTGCCAGCTCGGTTACTTTTGAGACGAGTCTTTTTACTTTTCAAATTGTTTTGAAGGCGCGGTGGAGCAGTGCTGTGAATAATAACTAAGGTTTTTTGCAGCTGCTATTCAACATAAACTAATATTCTAAGCCTTTTTGTCTAGAAACAGAGGAACTCATGCCCCCAATACTTTTCTTTTTCGTTAAATCATAACTGTGTACATGTATGGGGTACAGAGTCCTGGTTTGATATACAATGTGGAATCTTACCAACCCACTCGATATTATTATGAAACCAATACATATTCACCTGCACGCTTATACGAATGATGAAACACACTTATAGTCCAGAAGGAAGGACGGGGGACTTCTGTTTAAAGAGAAGTAGAGGTTCTTGACCTCTGAGTCAAGAGGTTGTTGGACAAGGGAACATCCCTCAAACCCTTAGATAACTGCTTTCTTCCAAAACATCAATTCATTAAACTCGGTGCCTTGGGAAGGTAGTCATGATGGGCAGACCGAAGAGCAAATATAGTTTAATGCAAGTTTTTTGTTGTTGTTTTGGGGTTTTTTGGCGGTTTTTGGCCAGGGCTGGGTTTGAACCTGCCACCTCTGGCATATGGGGCCAGCGCCCTACTCCTTTGAGCACGGCCCCTTAGTACACGTTTTTTTATTTAACTTGGTTCTAGACAATGTGGGTTGATGAAAAAAGTATAGATACTCTAAGAAAAGGAATATTTTACTTTTTAAATAATAGAGAGGGGGGACAACCAACCGTAGCCTCAATGTCCTGAAAGCAACCGAACTGTCCTGGGTGTTATTTCAAAACCAGTAGATCCTCCCCAGCTGACCCCCTCCCTGCACTGACCACCTCCTTACATTGACTCATTTTCACAGACTGGACACGAAGCCCATGTATGAATCAGCACAGCAGGCCTAGTTCTTTTTTTTGTTGTTTGAGACAGAGTCTCATTATGTCGCCATCTGTAAAGCGCTGTGACATCACAGCTCACAGCAACCTGAAACTCTTGGGCTGAAGCGATTCTCTTGCCTCAGCCTCCCAAGTAGCTGGGACTACAGGTGCCCACCACAACACCCAGCTATTTTCTGGTTGTACTTGTCATTGTTGTTTGCTGGCCCTGCATGGATTCGAACCTGGTAGCTCAGGTGTATGTGGCTGGCACCCACTGAGCTATAGGCTCCGAGCCAGCAGGCCTAGTTCCTGACATTGACACCTGTGTGTATCCACCTGTTGCTACAGTCCTTTGAGTGGTCATCTTACAGAGGTTGTACTACACCAGTTTGTGTAAGCTGCTGTTTATTTTCATTTTAAACTTTGCTTTCTTTTTTATTTGGTTCACAGAGGGGGAGAGGGCGGTAGAAATATGGAAAGCAAGAAAGCTGGGGAAATAAACAAAGTTGCTCATGCATTCTAATGAAGGATTTAAAAATTTTGGTATTAAGTCAATTGGGATGTCTCTTTGTGAAGTGAAGGCTTGAGGCAGTGGGACCAAGGCAGTTTTGTTTAGGCCCGGAGATTGTTTTCTAAGGGGGTGGGTTCTTTCAGCTTACCCCTCAAATAAGTTAATATTCCTTTTTGCCTTTTGTTTTTTTGGAGACAGATTTGCACTATGTCACCCTGGGTAGAGTGCTGTGGTGTCACAGTTCACAGCCTCAAACTCTTGGGCTCAAGCGATTCTCTTGCCTCAGCCTCCCGAGTAGCTGGGACCACAGGCACCCGCCACAACGGCCAGCTATTTTTTGTTTGCAGTTTGCCCAGGGCCAAGTTTGAACCCACCACCCTGGGAATATGGGGCCCACGCCCTACTCACTAAGCCACCGGCACCGCCCAAATATTCCTTTTTGCCTTTGTGCCTTTCTTTTGCAAGTGGAAGCCATTTTCACCTGAATGATTGCCACGTGTTCTTTTACGTGCCATTTGGAATCTAGAGAACACCTTGGCTGATTTGGCTAAAATCAACATCAGACACAGCGTGGTCACTCCGGCCACCCACAGGTGTGCCCACAGAAGCCCCATGCTTTGGAATACTGGAATTCTGCTGGCTGAATTTATATTCCCAATTAATGATTTCATAAGGTCTAAATAATAACGATATTTTGTTAATCAGGCTATTGTGAATAGAAAGTGGAATCTGTAATGATTTGCATGCCAATGTGTTGCTTTTCAATTAACATACTGAAAAATCCTGGAAGATGGGGGAAGAAAAACAGGCTGAGATTCCGTATTTGCCCTTGGGCAGCTTGTGCAAAAATGCTGAGTCAGTAAAGTGAAATGTGTGTATATTCATGGTGACCCCCCAACTTCATTCCCTCCGGAGCAAATTAGGGAGAAACCAAGTCACATCTGGAGGACGCCGTGTTTTTTTTTGTTTGTTTTTTGTTTTTAGAGACAAAGTCTGACTTTGTCACCCTTGGTAGAGTGCTGTGGCGTCACGGCTCACAGCAACCTCAGGCTCTTGGGCTTAGAAGATTCTCTTGCCTCAGCCTCCCGAGTAGCTGGGACCACAGGTGCCTGCAACAATGCCTGGTTATTTTTGTTGCGGTTTGGCCGGGGTCAGGTTTGAACCCGCCACCCTCGGTATATGGGGCCGTCACCCTACTCACTGAGCCACAGGCGCTGCCCATGTTTTTTTTTTTCATTTTTAATTGCTAATTTATTAGGCAGTTTTACATTTTTGTTTAACGGTCTATGGCTTGATATCAGAATCACCATGTGACCCATCCCCTTGACTATCAGAGGACTTACGTAAGGTCAGGGGAAAAGGTCCCAGTATGAGAAAATGTGGACCCAGGTGGGAGGTTTGGGTAAAAACAGGCAGTGTCAGTCAGTAACCCTTTCCTGGTGCATCTTGGTGGTAAAACCTTTTACCTGCAGCCTGCCAGGTAGGTATTAACTTTGCCCATTTCTCATGTGAGTTAATGAGGCCACTAACAGAATGAACTGTGCTTTCCTGGTGTATCTTGGTGGTAAAACCTTTTACCTGCAGCCTGCCAGGTAGGTATTAACTTTGCCCATTTTTCATGCGAGTTAATGAGGCCACTAACAGAATGAACTGTGCTTTCCTGGTGTATCTTGGTGGTAAAACCTTTTACCTGCAGCCTGCCAGGTAGGTATTAACTTTGCCCATTTTTCATGTGAGTTAATGAGGCCACTAACAGAATGAACTGTGCTTTCCTGGGGGAGAACTGTCGACAGAATTCAGCGTAAACAACGGAGAAAGAACAGGTTCTGTTTCTGATTTGAGATGCGGGTCCAACGTAAAGGAGGTCGTGTTTCTTTGACACGGATCTTAAATTTGCAAGTGCAAAGCGTCCAACTCCTCACTATGGCAAAGAATTCTGTATTCTCGGTGCCAGGCCTGCTCAGATGTTTTTTGTTTTCTTGATTTGTGCGGCTGGCTTGTGAGAACGCCGCTTGTCTTCACACTTAGCGGATCGCGCCACCTGCCGGCCGTAAGGGCCACAGGCCACCTGCCACGCAGGTTCTCAGCACCAGCCGGGCCCTGCAGGCCGCTGGGGAAGACGGAAGGCCAGGCCGGTGTGTGCATCCCTGTGTCCCGGCACGCGGACGCCCTGCACCCCGCACCTGCCCTTCCGTTCAGATCTGAGAAGCGTGCACAGAAGGACCTGCTGACTGCGGGCTGTAGGGGTCGGATCTGAGAAGCGTGCACAGAAGGGCCTGCTGACTGCGGGCTGTAGGGGTCGGCGGGGTGCTCACACTGGGGGCATGTTCCATGTTTAAGCTTTATGGGTAGGGTGCGCTTTGGTGTAGCTTTCAAGGGTAGAGAGGGGGTCGAGGGTCGGAGGGAGGGAACGGGACACAAAGGGGGAGAGAGAGGGAGAAAGAAAGAGAGAGGGAGGGAGAGTGAGAGAGGGAAAGGGGGGAGAAAGAGAGAAAGAAAGGGAAAGGGAGGGATAGAGACGGGGACAAAGACGCTGGAGACAGGAACAGACAGTCTAGTCTCTGTACAGCAAGCTGCTTTGAGCAACTGAACAGAAAGTTCTATTAATCTGTCTCCAAAAGAAAGGTATGCCTGCCTGTTTGTTTCTGGTTGACAGATAGGAACATCCTTATGGGTGCTCGATTGTGTGCACATTTAAATGCAGTTGGAGGCTCAGTGCCTGTAGCTAAGTGGCTAGGGCGCCAGCCACATACACCAGAGCGGGCAGGTTTGAACTCAGCCCGGGCCTGACAAACAACAACGACAACTGCAAACAAAAAATAGCCGGGCATTGTGGCGGGAGCCTGTGGTCTCAGCTACTTGGGAGGCTGAAGCAAGAGAATCGCTTAAGCCCAGGAATTTGAGGTTGCTGTGAGCTGTGACAGCACAGCACTCTACTGAGGGTGACATAATGAGACTGTCTCAAAAAAAAATTAAAAAAAAATAAATAAATGCTGGTGGAGTTGTTTTTTAAGGTTCCTTAGTCTTGTGCTAAGAGTATTATCTGTACTCCCATTCAGAGCCTCTCAGATGAAAATGCAGACTTGTGCTTTCGTCTCTTCCTTTATTTTGGATATAACTTAGGGACTGGAAACTGACTCACAAAAATACCAAGATTGGGGCATCCGGGTGGCTCCCACCTGTAAGCCCAGAACTCTAGAGGCTGAGGCAGGAGGATCACTTGGGGTCCAGAGTTGGAGGCCACCCTAAGCAAGAATGAGACCCGTCTCTACTAACGATGGACAGATTAGGGGGTGCTCTTGGCTACCTGGCCGCTGGGTCACAGGGTGGGAGGCCTGACGTGGTCCCAGGACCTGGGACAACGCAGGGAGGTCTCCATGGTGAGGGATGGATCACACCCCTGCAAGAAAAGTGAGAAGGTTTTGTGCTTATCTTCCCGTCTGCCTTCTTTTCCTCATTTTTTCTTCTCTCCTTCCTTCCTTCCTTGCTCCCTTTCTCCTCTACTTCTTTCCCTCATTCCCTCCTTCTTCCCTTTCTTCCTTTCCTCCTTCCCTCTCCCTTCCTTTCCTCCTTCCTACCTTCCTTTCTTCCACCCTCTCTCCTTACCATCCATCTTTTCTTCCTTCTTTTCCTCCTCTCTCCCTTACTCCTTCCTTCCTTCTTTCCTTCCTTCTTCCCCTCCCTTTTCCTTCCTTCCTTCCTTCTTTCCTTCCTTCCTTCCTTCCTTCCTTCATTCTTTCCCCCTTCTCTTCTCCCTCCCTCCCTCCCTTCCTTCCTTCCTTTCTTCCTTCCTTTCCTCCCTCCCCCTCCCCTCCCCGTCTCCTCCTTCCTTCCCTCCCTTCCTTCCTTTCCTTCTCCCTTTCTCCCTCCATCCTTTTCTTCCTTCCTCCCTTCCTTTCTTCCTTGTTCCTCTGGCCTTTGAGAAAAACAATCTCTAAAATTACCTCGTCCGTGCAATGAGTCACGTTTGTGGCACACAAATGTTCTGGGTTTGAGCAGTGACCCTCCAAACTTCCTGAATCTTAGACTATGACTCTATATGAAAATAGCATCAAGGAAGACGTGATTACATTATGCTGAAGTCATAATTCAATGGGGATGGGGGAACCTCATGCGATGATAAGAACAAGGGAAAGCCACAAGAAGGTGGAGGCAGAGAACGGAGAGAGGTGACCGCAAGCCAAGGAGCACCAGAAGACGTCAGAATTCTTTGAGCCACTCCAACCAGTTGTTGAACCCAAGGAGGGAGTCATGGGGTCCTTTCATTTTATAGCCATGTTGAACAGAAGGTGTGGGGTAGCTGGGGACCTCCTCCTTGCATTTTGGGTCTCAAGTGTGGGCATTCTTGCAGGAGTGATCCCTTGACCTGGGGGATTTGTGCTTACTATATAGCTCATGTCAGATTTGAACTGGATTGTAAAACACCAGCTAATACGGGAGCATTGGTCAGCGTGAGAAAAGTCTCACACTTCTGGTCACAGAAGTGTTGAGTGTGCGCATAGGAAAAAACAGTTTGCCCTATTCATCTCGTGTCAGAAGTGAAGTACTGGGAGTGCTGTGAGTATGGAAGGAAAGACTGTTTGTTTTTTCCCCTATACATTACATCGCAGCAAGCTTGCATTAATCAATGCAGTGAAAGAGAAACAAACACTCACTGATAACCATAAGTTGGCGTAGCTCATATGGCTGGACCTTGGAAGTTTCTGTTGGCCATAAAAAATGTCACAGAATGCCAACACCAGACAAATCCTCCCTCATGGAGATGAAATGAAGAGTCCTTCCTACAATGGCTGGTAGCCAATCTCTTTCAGCTCAACATAATCAGTGTGCCGAAGTGATATATTTTGGGGGGCTATATTCTGATCTCCCATTGCCATATTTTAGGGAGGTGTGTTCTACACCCCCTCAGTTGGAAGGCTGTAGAACGTCTTGGTTCATTGAGATGGAAATCGAACTTCCTGGGTCATTGGAAGGGTGTTGTACTTCCTGGTCATTGTAACATTGGAGCACTTCCTGGTTCATAGAAAGACTGTAGCACTGTTTGGTTCACAGAGATGGAAATTGAACTTCCTGGGTCATTGGAAGGGTGTTGTACTTCCTGGTTCACAGAGATGGAAATTGAACTTCCTATGTTCTGGAAGGTTATTGCATTTCCTGGTTTACAGGGACTTGGTCAAACTTTTGCACATTGCAAGTTTTTTCAATGTTCAGGGTCAATGAAAGATTGCGGAATTTGCCGATTCATGGATACGTTGTAGAAATTTCTCGTTCACAGTCATGGTTGTGGTACATTGCAAGTTTTTTCAACTTTCGGGTTAATGGAAGATTGTGGAATTTGCTGTTTGGTTACGGAACATCCTGGTACATTTGGGAGGTAGTGACACTCCTTGGTTCTCAGGAAGAATTGTAGTACTTTCTTATCTGGAGGGATGGGTTTGGCACCCAGGTTCATTACATGGAATAGGGTGTCTTACAGACTTTTATTCCTGTTGGGTAATTAAAAACTTACTTCATCTTCCTATCCCGATTACCCAATGAGAATTTCAAACTTATGGCCTGCCCCCAATGATGTTTCTCAGAAAACAGTAACTCCTTATTGGCTATTCTACCATCCCATCACCTCCCAAACCGACCCTATATGAGGGGACGGTTTTTCTTTCACTTTCTCTTTTCTCTCCCCTCCTCCATGGTGCTACTGTACAGCATCCCTCACCAATAAAGACCTTTCGTACAAGCCTTGGTGGTCTGTGAAGTTTCTGCCGGTCGAGTGCCCCCTTTCAATTCCAGTATTAGTACATTGTTTTTCTGTACAAGCAATTAAAAAATTGCTTCATTAACATATAATTCACACGCCATGTAATTCACTCATTTAAAATGTATGTAGTTCAAACAGATAACCTTCAGAATGGGAAAAGGTAGTTGCATGTTATGAAGCTGATAAAGGTTTGATAACTATCTACAGAGAACTCAAAATAATCAATAATAAAAGAACAAGCAGCTCAGTGGCAATAGCTCAGTGCTTAGGGTGTCAGCCACATGCACCGGGGCTGGTGGGTTCAAACACGGCCCAGACCAGCTAAACGACAATGACAACAATAACAGAAAAACAGCCGGGTGTTATGGCAGGTGCCTGTAGTCCCAGCTACTTGGGAGGCTGAGGCAAGAGAATCACTTAAGCCTAAGAGTTTGAGG
This sequence comes from Arctocebus calabarensis, assembly GCA_963573935.1. Taxonomy (NCBI): domain Eukaryota; kingdom Metazoa; phylum Chordata; class Mammalia; order Primates; family Lorisidae; genus Arctocebus; species Arctocebus calabarensis. The sequence goes on from CAUYON010196351.1 coordinate 26,840, forward strand.
TTGCTGTGAGCTGTGATGCCGCAGCACTCTACCGAGGGTGACATAGTGAGACTCTGTCTCAAAAAAAAAAAAGAGGAAAAAAAAGGAAATAGCAAATAACCGCATTTATAAGTGGGCAAGAGACTTGAAGAGAAGCTTCTCTGAAGAAGACAAAAGGCCACTAAACATGGGGGAAAATGCTCATCGGCCCTAATCATCAGAGAAATACAAATCAAAACCACCCTGAGATGTCACCTAACCCCAGTGACAATAGCCCACATCACAAAGTCTCAAAGCTGGCATGGATGTGGGGAGAAGGGAACACTTCTGCACTATTGATGGGACTGCAAACAAATGCAGCCTCTTTGGAAAGAGGTATGGAGAATGATCAACGCACTCAAAGTAGACCTTCCATTCGACCAAACAATCCATTACTAGGCATCAACCCAGAAGAAAAACAAATCATTTTATCACAAGGACATTCGCACTAGACTTTATTGCTGCTCAATTCACAGTCACCAAGGTGTGGAATCAACCTGAGCTCCCATTAACCCATGAATGCATGAATAAATTGTGCATATGAATACCATAGACTGCTATTCAGCCACAAAAAGATGAAGACCTTTTATCTTTATATTATCCTGGATAGAGTTGAAACACGTTCTTCTAAGTCTACTATCATAAAAATGGAAAATCAAGTGTCTAATGTACTCAAGACTCATGTGGAGACAGTAGACAGATGAAGACACACAAACACAAGAGAAAAACTCAATTCAGTTCAAGTTGGGGTGGGGGGAAGGAGGGAGGAGATTGCTGCATGCCCAGCTGATGGTCACGGCTCTTGGGTGAGGGACAGAACCCCAACAGTGACTTTACAACAATGCAAACATTGTGACCTAATCGTTTGTGCCATCACATTAATCTGAAATTAAAAAAAAAGCACGGGGCGGCACCTGTGGCTCAAAGGAGTATGGCGCCAGCCCCATATACCAGACGTGAGGTGGCAGGTTCAAATCAAGCCCCGGCGAAAAACTGCAAAAAAAAAAAGCATGTATAATTCAATGGCTGTTAGCGTGTTCATCAAATTATGCTTCTGTACAATCAGTTTCAGAACATGTTCATGCCTCTCATCTCCAAGAAAATCTTTGCAGCCTGTGTCCACCACCTTGAATTCATTCCTACGCAACACTCATGAATCCACTAGCTATATCCATGGATTGGCCGATTGTGGGCATTTTAAATAAAAAGACGTCATGCAACATGTGGTCCTTGTGGCTCAGAGAGCATGCTCAGTGGTTAGGGCACCAACCATATACACTGAGGCTGGCGGGTTTGAGCCTGGTCTGGATCCGCTAAGCAACAATGACAACTGCAATGAAAAGATAGCCAGGCGTTGTGTTGAGCACCTGTAGTCCCAGCTACTGGGGAGGTTGAGGCAAGAGAATCACTTAAGTCCAGCAGTTTGAGGTTGCTGTGAACTGTGACGCCACAGCACTCTACTGAGGGTGACATAGTGAGACTATGTCTCAAAAAAAAGTGTGGTCTTTGCATCTTTCTACACACACACTTTGCCGAGTACCTGTCTTCAGTTCTTTGAAACACGTTCGTACCTAGCAGTGGAAAGGCTGGGTCACAAGGTAGCTGCGTATTTATCCGTTTGAGGGTGTGCCACAGTTTTTCAAAGCACTTGCAGCATTCACATTCCAAACAACAATTTATTTTATATCTATTTATTTATTTATTTTTAGTTTTGGAGACAGAGTCTCACTGTGTCACCCTCGGTAGAGTGCTGTGGCATCACAGCTCACAGCAACCTCAATCTCTTGGGCTGAAGTGATTCTCTTGCCTCAGCCTCCCAAGTAGCTGAGACTACAGGTGCCCAGCACAATGCCGGGCTACCAACCAACGATTTATGAGGGTTCTCATTTCCTCCCATCCTATCCAATGCTTGCCATTATCTCTCTTTTTGCTTAGAACCATTCCAGTGTGTTTTTGATGGTGCCTGTGGTTTTGATTTGCATTTCCCTGATGAGTATCTATGGCCTTTGTACTTGTAAAGAAAATGCTAATTTCAATGTGAAACATAAGACCATGCTGGCAACTCATTCGTCTTCCACATGTATGCTTGTATGTACACATTCACATACAAAGTCTGAAGTAAACTGAGTCACGGAGATAGAAAGATGGACCCCACTTTGATGCAATAATTGATAAAATTTATTACACCTGCAGGGAGCTGCTACCATAAAGGCATGCAGCCCCGAATGCCAGGCGGGCAATCTTTTTATACCATTTTTCTTGCGTGGTCAGCAAAGCAAGCTAGCGTAATACATAAGCCAATCATAGCAGTTAAGGCAAGGTCGCAGGGTGGGGGGTACGTATTGGTTCATAAATCACAAGATACATCACAAATTCATTACTTCATAGGTCATAAGGTACATGGTTCATACATAGTTCAGGGGTGCAAGGTGCGGGCACAAGAGTTGGGTAAATTTCCAAGGAGCTCAGGACTTTCCACCAGGGGTATTGCACCAGAGGCTTCTTTAAATCATACCCTCTCTTCCTTCTGTAAGCTTATCTCTTCTCCCAAAATTTAGCTCCTCCGCCCTTGTGGGGGCTGGGGCTAAGACACAAAACTCTTTCCCTTTGAAAGGTAAAGGGTTTGTTATATTCTTTAAATCTATGGGTTGGGGCATTAGTAGCAGGGGTAAGGGGCTTGGTGCAGGGGCAGGGGGCTGGGACATTACAAGTCGAACATCTGTAAGGTGCCCAGACAAAGGATTGTAACAGACTGGAAAATACATGGAGATGGTCGACTGAAGGAAAGAGGCTTACAGTACTGATAGGTACATGTGGTGCGTGCCAAGTCTATGAAAATTAAGTCAACAGAAGGAGGTGGTCATTGCAGGGAGGGGGTCAGCCAGGGAGGGTCTACAGTGTTGAATTTTTTTTTTTTTGAGACAGAGTCTCACCTTGTTGCCCTCTGTAGAGTGCTGTAGAATCACAGCTCACAGCAACCTCAAACTCTTGGGCTTAAATGTTTCTCTTGCCTCAACCTCCCGAGTAGCTGGGACTACAGGCACCCTCCACAATGCCCAGCTATTTTTTTGGTTGCAGTTGTTATTGTTGTTTAGCAGGCTGTATTTTGAGCTGAATTTCTTACAGCTTTTTAACTTTATCCCTTTTTAAATGAATCAAAATCATTCATTGGTACGTAGCAAGTGAAATAAAGCATGACCTGCTAAGGGCGGCTCTCCAGGGGGCCTGAACACAAGGCAGAAAAATGGGATTAAAAAATACCAATCTCAGTGGTGGAAATTGTTTTTTTGTTGACATCACCAATCAGACTGGGTGGGCCCCATCACAAATGCCTCCTCTAACGCTAGCTGATTCCCTCATTTTGTGGATGTGTAGAAGATAGCAATGCATCCTCCACTTTCTTCTGGCTCGTTGAAGCCTGTTAGCAAAGTAAATCTCTAATATCAATGACAGCTCTAAATATTTAATTAGTCCTCAGAACAAACAGCAAGAATCATCACATGGAAAGAAAATGAAAAGGAAGCCTTACTCTCCATTAAGTTCTGTTACTCATACCTAAGTTCCCAAGGGTAGAAGACGTTCTCTTTTATATTAAAAAGTATAAAGAAACTCTTGGCTTCTCATTAGCCCAAGAAAATATTGTAGAGATTTTCATTACATAAAAAAAAAAAATGCACACTTTGATGCTGGGCAGAGACAGAACATTGCCTCGGCTTGCTTCTAGCTCAAAGCACTGGCTAATGATGGAATTTTATTTTTAAATTATTGAAAGGATATATTTAATAGATGATAATCTTCATATTTGGTGTTCACTGCAGGGCATTTTAGAATTTGGACTGACTTAGCCATCTCTAACCCATGAAAAAGGCAATTAAATAGGGTCCCTCAGGCAGGGCTCACCGGGAAACAGGTGCCTCTGTGCTGTCACCCTTGAATTGACTTTAGCTGTCACTTTTCAAGGATGAAAAGAAGGTGAAGATGTTGGGTGAAAGGCCAGGCATTCAGTTCCATGAGTTAAAAAATCTCTGTCTAAGCAAGCTGTGTTGTTCCTTTTCACGCCTGCCCTTAGGAGCCTTCTTTGTCTGTCTGGTCCTCAATGACTGCGTCATTCTGACTTTTAAGTGGAACTCAAATCTCTGCGTTGGACTGGGTGGTCTTTTATCAGAGAAACAAAGTTCTTTCTCCTTTAGGTCTTTGATCCTTTTTCTTGGTGTAAAACCACTCTTTTTCCTGATTGCCATCTGCTGGAAACAGCTTGAAATTTTCTACCAGAAAATTTGTGAATTAATCTCATCCATGTTTTTCCGGGGTCATTAAATTAATTCATATAGATAGGCAGATAGACATAGGTAGGTGATAGATACATAGATAGAGACAAAGAGTGGTTAGGTAGATGGAGAAGTAGATAGATAGATGGATATCTAGATGGATGGATGGATAGATGATAAATGGATGGATGAAGGGATAAATGGATGAATGGGTGGACAGATGGATGGATGGATGGATAGATAGATAGATAAATGGATCGATGGGTGGACAGATGGATAGATGGATGGATGGGTAGGTAGTTGGATGGATAGATAGATAGATAGATAGATAGATGAATAGATACATGATTGATAGATAGAAGGATGAATGGGTGGACAGATGGATAAATGGATGGACAAGTAGATGGACCAATGAATGGATAAATAGATGGATGGATAGATATCTAGATAGAAGGATGGGTGGATAGATAGATAGATAGATACATAGATACATAGATACATAGATACATAGATGGATAAATGGATGGATGGGTGGACAGATGGATAGATGGATGAATGGGTAGGTAGTTGGATGGATGGATGGATGGATGGATGGATGGATGGATGGATGGATGGATGGATGGATGGATGGATAGATAGATAGATAGATAGATAAATGGGTGGACAGATGGATGACTGGATGGATAGATACATAAAGAGGTAGATGGACCGATGAATGGATAGATAGATGGATGGGTGGATAGATAGATAGATAGATAGATAGATAGATAGATAGATAGATAGATAGATAGATAGATAGATAGAGTGAATGGATGGACAGGTGGTTAAATCAATAGAAAATTTGTTGATCAATAAATAAAAAGTGGTTAAAATTAAACTATAAGCCACGAGTCTGCACTGAATATTCTAGATGGCATTAAGAAGACTTTTTCTTTCTTTTCTTTCTTTCTGTCTTTTTTTTCTTTTGGTGCTACAGTGTTTAAAGATTGAAGAACCAGGTTCATCCCCTCTGTAGTAAGATCTTCCTCCCAGTCGCCACTTCTTGGTAGTAACACGTTCCTGGAACTGTCCAGTATTGGTGACAAGCTGTTCAGCTGAAAGTTCCTCTTTATTCTCCAAAAGCTAATGAGATTTTGCATCTGCTCACTTCATCTACTGCATACAGTTGTTGTAAGAAATAAATTGTGTTCACCTTGGTGCTCAATGTATTGTATTTTTTGCAGCTCTAGAAATTGTCTAAGTTAAAAAAAAAAAGAAAGAAAGAAATTGTCTAAGTTATCGGGCCACGTATACCCATAGGTACACCCTGATACTGGTGGGATCCATGCACACACTCAATGACAAGTTTGGAAGATATGAATGAGGACATGTGGGCTCCAGAGGAGGTAGGTTTGGGGCGTTCACCCTCCACCTTCATGCAGTGGGTCTATTTTCTGTCACTATCAGCCCTTCTGGGCCCCCTACTTTCCAAGATTACATTTTAGTTGCATCTTTGTGGAGTTGCTTTTATGAAAAGGAATAGAATTAGACTTGGCTAGGATAGCCGCAGAGTGTGTATGTCAACCTCAATAGCAAGTTTTTTTGTTTTTTTTTCCAGTTTTTGGCCATAGCTGGGTTTGAACCCACCATCTCCGGCATATGGGGCCAGTGCCCTACTCCTTTGAGCCACAGGTGCCACTCGAGGCACGGTTTCTAAAAGAAAATTGCAGGTACTCAAGAATGAGCGTTGCAGTGGGGATGGAAGGGGGATGGTGAACTATGTGCATATTCAAGGAAGGGAAAGAAGATAGAGGTTTTTAGAGGGAACAAAAAAAGTGAGGAATAACATAACTGTCTTGGAATAATTAACCTTGGCTTGAGGTTGGACAGGCAGTTCTGTGGAGATGTCCTTGTAGAAGAATTTTTTGTGTGCAGTTGAGACAGTGTGCAAGGTTGCAGTTTTTACAGTTCTCTGTGTGTGTGTGTGTGTGTGATGGTTTTTGCTATCAGGTGTTCGAGCATGAGAATGCATTTATTATTCCTGTTTAGTTCTATTTGTCAGGGTTTTCTTTTTTCTTTTGTTTGATTTTGTTTTGTTTTCTATTCTACTCTACTCTACTCTTGTACTCTATTCTATTCTACTCTACTCTACTTTATTCCATTCTACTCTACTCTTGTACTCTATTCTACTCTCCTACTCTACTGTATTCTGCTCTACTCTACTCCTCTGTCTACTCTACTCTACTCTTGTCCTCTACTCTATTCTACTCCTCTACTCTACTGTATTCTATTCTACTCTACTCTTGTACTCTATTCTATTCTATTCTACTCTACTCTATTCTACTCTACTCCTCTACTCTATTCTATTCTACTCTACGCTATTCTGCCCTACTCTACTCTACTCTTGTACTCTATTCTATTCTATTCTACTCTACTCTACTTTATTCTATTCTACTCTAGTCTTATACTCTACTCTATTCTACTCTACTCTACTCTTGTCCTCTACTCTACTCTTGTATTCTATTCTACTCTACTCTATTCTATTCTACTCTACTCCACTCTATTCTACTCTATTCTATTCTACTCTATTCTGCCCTACTCTACTCTACTCTAGTCTTGTACTCTATTCTATTCTACTCTACTCTACTTTATTCTAGAATATTACAGGCCACTTGTGGTGGTTCACACCTGTAATCTCAGCACTCTGAGAGGCCAAGGCCATTACATCTCTTGAGCACAGGAGTTCGATACCAGCCTGAGCAAAGTGAGACCCCCATCTCTACTAAAAATAGAAAAACTAGCTAGGCATTGTGGTGGGAGCCTGTAGTCCCAGCTACTCTGGAGGCTGAGACAACAGAGCCCAGGGAGGCTGAGACAAGAGGATGACTTGAGCCCAATAGTTAGAGGTTGCTGTGAGCTGTGACACCATAACACTCTACCTCAGAGTGACTGAGTAAGACTTTGTCTGCAAAAATAAATAAGAAAGAATATTACAGGGGCACACATGTGTTGGTTACATAATTTGCTTTTCTGTACTCTAAGTCAAAGCCATTAGTGTGCCCTTCACCCAGAAAACTTACCCATCCTCTCTCCACCCCTCCAACTTCTTAAATTTCCTTGGGTCCTTAAATTTTCCTTGCTTCTGTATCTGCAGACAGATGCCAATCAACTAGTTGCATTGTGGGGTCAAGGACACACAGTGTTTGTTTTTCCATTCTTGTGAGGCTCACTTAGGAGAAGGGTCTCCAGTTCCACGCAGGTGGTTATCGAAGGACTAGACACCATTTTCTTGAGGCCTATATTGACCACATTTTACTCATCCATTTCTGAATTGATGCGCCCATGGTTGTCAGAGCAGTGTTAACATGAGCGGCTTCATTTATAGAATTCCTGTGCCCACATAGAGTAGAATGTTTGTATGTTGTCCACCCAAGAAACTGATCAACACACGGAGGGGGTCAGCATAAGGAACTAGGCCTAATATGCTGATATGTATAGGTGGTTCATGTCCAGGCTATGAAAGTTAGGTCAAGTTAAGGAGATGGTCAGTGCACGGAGGTGGTCAGCTAGGGAGGGTCTATTGTCAGTTTGTTTTAGGGATGTTTTTCAACATTTAAATAGTTGTAACCGAACCAAGATGAGCGCTGAAATTTCTTACGTAGTGAATGTTACTATGCTGGAAATACCTGTCTGTCACCTTGACGGCTCACAGGCAAAGCATCTTCCAATGTCTCAGCACCTGTTCCAGCCTCCTCTGAGTGTGTCGCAAAGGAAAAAGGTTGTACTGTTGTGCTGGCTTTCTTTTTTTAATGATGGAAACAGATACCTTATTGGGGGAGAAAAGCTATTCAAACAGTGAACTGCTAGTAGGTATAGGGAGGAAAGAATTTAGAAGTCAGGTTTGTAAGGTTAGGAGAGACACTGTAACACTCAAGTTTTTGCCCAGCGAATATATATATATATTTTTTTGAGACAGACTCAAGCTCTCACCCTGGGTAGAGGGCTGTGGCGTCACAGCTCACAGCAACCTCACACTCTTGGGCTCAAGTGATTCTCTTGCCTCAGCTTCCCAAATAGCTGGGTCTATAGGCACCTGCCACACTGTGCACCTGGCTATTTTTGTTGTTGCAATTGTAATTGTTTTTAACTGGCCTGGGCCATGTCCGATCCCGCCAGCCTCGGTGCATGTGGTCGGCGCCCTAACCTCTGAGCAATGGGTGCTACCCCTGCCCAGCAAATATTGATTGAGAATCCCAGGTTTCCCATGGTTTATTTATTCCCAGGTCACCTTCTGTTCAGAGGTGGTTATGGTGACCAGATAAGATCAGATTCTTTAGTACATTCACCCAAAGTTCTTAGGCCCTTTTGGAGCTGAGGAATCCAGTGGAGATATGATTAGGTTTTCATCGTCCTCTGGAGGATGAAAAGGTGTGTTTCACGTTGTACACTGCCTCCTATGGGTCTTTTTTCAATGAAAGAGAATAAAAGGAAAAAAAAAAAAGAAAGAAGAAAAACTGTATTAAAATTGTAATACTCAATATATCCTGATAACAAAAGATGAACGCAAGTTGAACCTCTTGTAATTGCAGAAGTCGAATGTGACTTGAGTGTTACAAATTTAACACAGTTTTTTCCTTTCTTAATATGTGCAAACATTTTTTGGCACCCTCTGTATACACAGATAAATATGTGCATACCTTTTGCATGCATACCACACATGAATTCTCCAGAGACCTTGCTGCAAAGAGCGAAAATATTGAACTTAGGATTTGTGTGAGTTAGTGAAGGTGTGGCTTTTTGGTTGCAGAACCGTAGACACAGATGTTTATATGAGGATTTATAGAGGACGCATCTTGAGAAGGAGGGGATGTGTCACAGCAGAGAACCTGATTCTCAGCCACACTGGGGCAGAGGCTGAAGCACATTCACTCCCCAGAGCAGAAGAGTCTGTCTGCAAGCTGTGAGCCCAGCTTCCCCCATGTCCCTGGGGGAGATGCTCGGCCATCTCCCCAGCTAAGCAGAATTAGCTGGTTTGTTTTTAATCTGGAATGGTACCCCCTGCTCAGAGATATAGAGCAGAACTTAGCATTCCTATTGAACGCCTGGAGTGCCCAGTGCTTTACATTAATGTTCACTGACTTCTGGCCACAGAACAGGATGGCACAGATGCCTCTGATTACAGAGCGAGTTTGGGGAAGGGAAAGGAAGCCTCTGTCTATGGGTTTGGTCAAATCGGGATTCTGTCTTTGTGTCTCTTTACGTAGGAACAGTTCTGTGTTGTTTATGCAATTGTCATTGTCAAGGCATGTCCCCTGGACCATTTGCAAAAGGAGGTGTGGATTGCTACAAATGCTTTGCATGAAACTATAATTTATGGTACTTTTGCTGGCTCAAAAAAGACCACATTAAGGATGTCTTTGAACAGTGCATGAAATTGTTAGGCTCATTCTTTGCTCAATGCCCCTCCTATAAGGCAGGTAGTTTTCTGGGTGTGTTTGAGCTTTACATGGCCTCATTTTTTTTTTCTTAGTGGGTAAAAATCACTTTAGTATATAGGAGATTACCCAGCCATGCCATAGTCCTTCCCACTGTGGGAGAATTAATACAGCTTTGTGACATGCTATTTTTCCCTCCTCTGGCACCAGTAAGAAGTTTGATTATGTTTGAAGCATGGTTAGTCACAGACGGTCTATTGCAAGAAGTGTAAACTCTTATGCACGCACGCACATACACATTATACAGAGGGCGCCAAAAAAATGTAGACACATTTTAAGAAAGGAAAAACACATGGGCAGTGCCTGTGGTTCAAGGAGTAGGGCGCTGGCCCTATATGCCAGAGGTGACGTATTCAAACCTGGCCCCAGCCAAAAACGACAAAATAATAATAATAATAATAATAGGGTGGCTCCTGTGGCTCATCAAGTAGGGTGCTGGCCTCAAATATCGACGGGGGTGGGTTCAAGCCCAGCCTCGGCAAACTGCAAAATAAAAATAGCCGGGCCTTGTGGTGGGCACCTGTAGTCCCAGCTACTCAGGAGGCTGAGGCAAGAGAATCGCTAAGCCCAGGAGTTGGAGGTTGCTGTGAGCTGTGATGTCACAGCACTCTATCCAAGGTGAGAGCATGAGGCTCTGTCTCAAAAAGAAAATTAAATAAACAAAATTGACACAGGTATAAACAACAGACGTTTATCATCTTATAGTTCTGGAGGTCAGAGGTCTGAGAGGGATTCGTTCAGTTAAAAAGAAAGTCTTGCCAGGGTGTCAGATGCTTTTTGGAATCTCTAGGTGAGAATCCAGCCCTTGCCTCTTCTACCCCCTAGGAGTCTCCTGCGATACTGGGCTGCTAGCTCCTTGACCCGTCTTCCAAGGTCACGGTGACTCTGCTGCCATTCTCACGTCTTACTTCTGCCCACTCCAATCTCCCTGTGCCACCCTCTTAAAAGGACACTGTGATGGCATTGTGGTTTTGTGGGTAATTGAAAGTAATCTCCCCATCTGGAGATCTCTAGCTGAATCCCACCTGCAAAGTTCCTTTGCTTTATTCCTGAACATGCTCACGGGTTCCAGGGATCAGAACACAGTTTTGCACAGCCGGTGGGAGGCTGATGGAGGGGCTGAGTCTGCAGGAACCTCACGGCACAGGACTTTGGTGATTCTCAGTTCCTCGGGTAAAGGAAACGCTTGGGCATCCCCCACCTGAGGGTTATGAATTTGGGGAGAGGTGCTGAGAGTTCCAACCAGGAGAGGGCACCGTTCACACACAGAGAGGGCTGCGCCCAGACACCAGGATCACGTGGAAACGCAGACAGCCTTCACACTGGGACAACATATGTGCATGGTATGAACTTGACAAAAGGGCTTATCACTGGAATCTACAGAGAACCCCAATTAACCAACAAGAAAAGAACAAACAACACGGTTCATAAGTGGGCAAGAGACTTGAATAGAAACTTCTCTGAAGATGACAAAAGCATGGCCAATAAACACATGAAAACATGGTCTTTGTCCACGGTCTCAGAGAAATGCAAATCAAAACCACCCAAAGGGAGCAGAGGGGGGAGGATGGGTGGAGAGAGAGTAATGAGGATTTGATGGGTCCACATTTGTATTCTACATTTAGGTTTCATCTGTAGCTCAGTGGGTAGGGTGCTGGCCACATACACTGAGCCTGGTGGGTTTGAAACCAGCCTAGGCCAGCTAAAACAATGACAACTGCAACAACAACAAAAAAGTAGTGGGACGGTTTTGGTGGGTGTCTGTAGTCCCAGCTACTTGGGAGGCTGAGGCAAGAGGATCTCTGAAGGCCAAGAGTTTGAGGTTACTGTGAGCTGTGACACCATGGCACACAGTGAGACTCTGTGTCAAAAAAAAAATGGCAAATGAAGAGAAATAAAGACAGACATCACTTCCTGGGACACAGTTTTACTGTGTTATGAAAGAGCTTTGTGAAGGTAGTATACAATTTTAGTCGACTGGCCATCAATGCCCCTTTCAACGTCACCATCCACCCATCACGTGGACGCACCCCGCCAGACACTAATTTTTTACCATCATTATTTTTCAACTTCAAGTAATACATATTTAACACTCAAAACTATTACAGAGAACATGTGAGAGGCTCAGGAGTGATGCACAAAGTGTGGGCTTACTGATGGTCTGGTGCACCAAGTTTAAACTCTACATGTGACACACACACCCCCATGTGTTAATGTGTATGTGTCACATGCCATTTGCTTGAGTTCTGGATAATACAGAGTTTACTGTTATATGAAAAATACTATTAGCAATGCCCAGACACTTTACAGACATCCCTCAGAAGTGATATTCAAAGCTACATGTGTGCAACTGTTTGGAATACCCACTGTGGTTGAGGTAATCATGAGAAATCTTAAATTATTGCAGAAGGGCTGTTGCATGTGAATGGGAGGTATCTATTGAGGGTTGCATCTTTATTGCCTACAGATATGGGCAAACACGGGCATTTGGAGTCTGTTGCCCTCTGTGCAATGATTATGTCAAGAAGAGCTTTTTTTTTTTTTTGAGACAGAGTCTCGGTTTGTCAGCCTGGGTAGAGTGCCCTGCTGTCATCACAGCTCACAGCAACCTCACACTCTTAGGCTCATGTGATCATCTTGCCTCAGCCTCCCAAGAAGCTGGGGCTACAGGTGCCCACCATAATGCTTGGGTCTCACTGTTGCTCAGGCTGCTCAAATAGAGCAGATTTTGAAAACTCATGAACGGGTTCTCAATTTAGTCCCAGGTGAGTGGTTCACACCTTATTTGGCTTTTCTCTCCTTTCTCTTCCCCAAAGCCCAGCATTGTGCTACAGCACCGGGTCCCCTTGGCAGACCCTATTCCTCAGCAGAGAATGCACATCCCCATTCTCAACCTACTCATACATCGAGGGCTGGGAATGACGCGTCACAGACTGTTCTCCTGAGAGGCAGAAATAAAAATTTATAACAACAGCCCTTTTGCTCATCTCTGCAAGGCAGGGAGTTTGTAATTGCTTCCTTAAAATCCACATCATACCTTACAGTAGGGATGATTACTCATTTCCACAGGTGAGAGACTTGAAGATCAGCGTGGTCACCTGTTTCCCAAGGCACTACTAATAAACAGCAGAGGTAGGATTCATACACCAAGATTTTCCTCCTCTATCCATTTATTCAACCTGAACATGATCCTGATATTCTAGGAGTGAGTTAGCTTCAGTTTCTCTTCCTGGAACCCCACCAAATAGCACATTGGAATTATTCTGTTCTGAAATAGGGGTGGGAAAGTACAAATAAACCACAAATGAGGGTCTGTGACTCCCATTAAGGAAATTACGAAATTATCTGGTTCTTTCAAGTAGAACTCAGACTAATGGGGCTCTGTTTCCTAAATATAATTTTGCACAGTGGAAAACAGCATTTGTATCTTTAAAAGATGCAATATGGGTAGATGGAGAAGTGGACAAATGAAGGGAGAGATGGATTAAGAGATGAATGAATGGATGGATGGATAGAGAAATAGCCTTAATCAATTTTCAGGTAACAGTTATTCAGAACTCACAAGGATAGTTGAGCAATGTGTCAGACACCTGTAGTCCTTGTTACATGGGAGGCTGACGCAAGAGCCCAAGTTTCAGGTTGGTGTGAGCTATGATGCCCCAGCACTCTACCCAGGGCAACAGAGTGAGACTCTGTCTTGGAAAAAAAAAACTTGCAAGGACTCAGGTATTAATCTCTGCTGGGCTCTGAGTTAAGGTCTTTCCAGGGGTTCATTCCTGCTGTGTCTACTAACAATTCTGAGCAGAGGCCAGCAGTAAAGACACATGATAAATGACAGGAATGCTACATTCATGGAGCAACATTCCTCTAAAGGATGAGAGAGAAAGGAAATCTTCTTGGGACACTTCTGCAGATCTGCCCAAGTCCTGTGGCCCAGAGCTCTCCCATGCTGTTGAGACTCTGCCCCCAGTCATGACCTTCTGGCTGCACAGCTGTGGGGAGGGCTGTGCATTGCTGGCACAGGAGGGCTCATGGCTACATGGAAGTCTTCAGATATCCAGGGGTCCATGTTCGAGACCTGAGGGACAGTGGGAAGCAGGGAGGAGAGATGGAAAGTGGGACAAATGATAAATAGATGGCGAGATAGATGAATGGAGGAGGGCTGATGAATGAATGGATGGATGAATGGAGGTATGGGTGGTCTGGGGATGAGTAGAGGAATGGATAATGCGTCAGTGTTCGGGTGGGTGGAGGAATAGATGGGTGGTTGGATGGATGGAAGGAAGGATTGATGGGTGAATGAGTGAATGAATGAGTGGATATATGGATAGATGGGAGGTGGATGGATAGATGGATGGATGAATGAATGGGTAGACAGCTGGATGGCTAGCTGGATGAATAAATATATGAATAGGTGAATGGGTGGATAGGTGGATGGAAGGATGGGTAGATGGATGAATGGATAAGTGAGTGTAAGGCTAAATGTATGAGTGGGAGACTGTATGAATGGGTGGATGGATGAATGAATGAGTGGGTAGATGGGTGAGTGTATGGATAGGTGGATGGATAGATAGGTGGGTGAAAGGATGGGTGGATAGATGGATGAATGAGTAGTAGATAGGTGGATGGATGAGTAAATAGATGGGTGGATGAATGGATGGGTGGGTGGATAGATGGATGGATGAGTGAATGTGTGGGTGAATGGGTGGATGGATAAATGTATGAGTAGGTAGATGGGTCGATGGGTAAATGGATGGATGAAAGGATGGGTGAATGGATGAGTGAATGTATAAGGGGGTGAATGCATAGAATGAGTAGATGGATGGATGGGTGAATGAGCAGGTAGATGGGTGGTGGATGGATGAGTGTATAGATAAATGTGTGGGTGGATAGGTGAGTGGGTGAAAGGATGGGTGGATAGGTGGATGAATGGGTAGTAGATGGGTGGATGGATGAGTAAATAGATGGGTGGATGAATGGATGGATGGGTGGATGGATGGATGAATGAATGAGTGAATGAATGGCTGGCTGGCTGGCTGGCTGGATGGATGGATGAGTAAATGTATGAGTGGGTGAATGGGTAGATAGGTGTATGGAAGGATGGGTGGATGGATGAGTGAATGGATGGGTGAATGTATGAGTGGGTGAATGCATGGATGGATGGGTGGATGAATGGATGAATGAGTGGGTAGATGGGTGGGTTTGTGGATGGGTGGATGGATAGATGTGCGGGTGGACAGGTCGGTGGGTAAAAGAATTGTTGGATAGGTGAATGAATGACTACATGGATGAGTAAATAGATAGGAGGATGAATGCATGGATGGGTGGATGGGTAGTGGATAAATGGGTAGATGAGTAAATAGATGGGTAGGTGAATGAATGGATGGGTGGATGGATGAGTGGATGTGTGGGTGAATGGGTGGATGAGTGGGTAGATAGGTGGGTGGATGAGTGAATGGATGGGTGAATGTATGAGTAGGTGCATGGGTAGATGGGTAAATGGATGGATGAAAGAATGAATGAATATATGAGTAGGTGAATATATGGAAAGGTGGATGGTTAGATGGATGAACAAGTGGGTAGGTGGGTGGGTGTATGGATGGGTGGTTGGATAGATGTGTGGGTGGATAGGTGGGTGGATGAGTGGATGAATGGGTAGTAGATGGATGGGTGGATGAATGGATGGATGGGTGGATGAGTAAATAGATGAATGGAAAGATGGGTGGATGGATGGGTGAATGTATAAATGGGAGGGTGAACAAGTGGATGGGTGGGTAGATGGGAGGGTGGATGGACAGATGGATGAGCGAATGGATGGGTGGATGGGTGGATGAATAGATAGTAGGTGGTGGATGTGTATGTGGATGGAAGATAGCATTTAGCTAGACAGACACATGGGTGAATACGAAGAGAGAGGTAGGTTTATGAAAGTAAAACTCACCATTTCTCCCTTTAGCTCAGCAGGGGAAAATCAAATTCCTGCCCCAGGACCCACCGTTTGTGGCGGTCAAGGTGAGGCCGTCCTCCCTCTGTCCTGACATCCAGGTGCAGCGTCTTGGGCGGGGAGCTCTGGCTGACCCCCCATTCTGGGTTACCTTGATCAAGGCTTTGCCCCGTCCTGGGCCTCTTTGGCCTGCTCTGTCCAATGGTGGCCTGCGGGCCTCTCTTTCTCTGAGCGTGTGGCTCCCCATCGTCCAGCGAACCTCCCAGGGAGCCCCTTCCTGCCTCTTCTTTCCTCATCTGGCCCACACTCCAGCTCCCAGGTTGGGCTCAAGCTCCGCTTCATTAGGGCCTTCTGTGGAGTGGCCCCCAGCCCACAAATGCCTTCCTGCTTCATTCCATTGTCTCCTCTCTGCCAAGCAAGCCACCCCCGCAGGCAGCCGCTGCTTCCCGACACAGGGACGCTTGTTCTGGGCACGCCAAGTGGGCGCTGTCCCCTGAGTGGGAACCAGCTTGGCCCAGCTGACCGCAGGGTATTTTTTCAAAAAGCCATTCAGATTTGCAGTCTTTGACACCCTGTCTGCAGACACACTCACGCATTCCCTCCTCCCCAGGGGGCACGTGCTCTTCCTGGCCTTTCTGGTTGGGAACCGGGAGAAGCTGTCTCTGATCCCCTCAGGGTGGACAGAGATGTCAGCCCCCATGAAAGGAGAGGCTTGGAGTTCTCTTCAGAGCCAGGTACCTGGAGTCAGCCACAGACAGGTGTTTTTTGGAGCGGTCCCTGGGAAGATTGGTGAGGAAGTAGTCTGAGGCTTTCAAAGTAAGCAGGTGCTGTCACCAGGCTTCTTTACAACCTGCAGAACCAAGAGCCAAATAAACCTTTTCCTTTATAAATTATTCAGCTTCACTTGTTCCTTTATAGCAACATTTTCTAACCTTTTTTATCTAACGGTGCACTAGAACCTATAGTTGAACTTCCGTGGCACACTTGAATTATGTTGATCAAAAAAAAAAATTTTAAAGTACAAAGGTTGATAACTAGAATCTACAGAAAACTCAAATTAAAAAAGAGCAAATAACGCCATCTATCACTGGGCAAGAGACATGAACAGAACCATCTCTGGAGAAGACAGACGAATGGCTAACAAACATATGAAAAAATGCTCATTGTCCCTGATCATCAGAGAAATGCAAATCAAAA